>PVIJ01008666.1:31712-72529 GCA_004024925.1 Scalopus aquaticus
GCCTCCCTATAGTCCTGTTATAAGTGAAACCATTCGATATTTTTCTCTTTCTTTCTGGCTTATTTCACTGAGTATGATCCCCTCTAATTCCATCCATGTCGCTGCAAATTGCATGTGTTTATCTTCTTTCCATGCTGAATAGTATTCCATTGTGTGTATGTACCACATCTTCTTGATCCAATCATCTATTTTTGGACATATGACTTGATTTTTTACAGGTATTAACTGTGGGCCTACTACTACTCGCATGCATTTCATGATGTAAACATCAATTGATTGCAGAGTCCAAAAAACTAGAGCCAAAATTAGAATTTGACTGTCATATTCACGTTATGCACATGCAAATTGATAGGAAATGACTAATTTTATTTCAGTAACATGACTTTTGTAAAAAAATGTTCACCAGTGCTATTGGTAAGATAATATCACTATTATTTAAATAGTACATTTAAATAAATTTAATAAATTTTAGGAACTTCTTCAAAGTAATTTAAAAGAAGTTACTTGAATGGAGTCCTTATCTTGATTTTAAAAAATTATGGAACCTGTGACTTTGATGTACAAATCAACAGACATATGAAAATTGCAAAGTATTTCTACAAGGTTTTAAAGAAAAAAGATAACTTCAATTTTATCTTTGATTCCGAGGGAAGGACACTTGTTGTTTTAGATAGTTCAGTGGAGCTATAGTTTTTGTCCTTGGCATTGTTACCTGAATTTATTACTTACCTAATACTTAGAGATAATTTACAAAGTATGCTTATCATTTGTCAATTTTTTATCTTATCTAAATGCAAATCACTTTGGCTTTAGTATCTTTTTCATTTAACTTTTAGAAGTATTATAAGCCAAGGGTGGAAAGAATTAATTTGATACTATACTCAATCTTTTAAATTTTAAGGCAATTAAAACTATCACTGTAATTTTTTAATGACATTTCTGGCACTGAATTAAGAGTAATTTAATTATTCCTAGCTTTTACTTTTTACACATTAGAATGTACAGTTGGGTTTTGGGGCAGCAGAGGATACAAGAGAAAGTGGTTTTCAAATTATGATTTTTTTAAATTATTAAGGTATTGTGTATATACTAAAGAAAAAAAATTAGATTTTTGCTGACATTATATTCCTTTTCCTCATCTAGTTCAAGTCAACCATCTGTTGATGTGTTAAGTAATGGTAATAAGAGTAACTACTAGGAAACAAACAGTTGCTGCATTATTGTGACTATATTATATTCTTTTTTTTTCTAGTTTTCTTTGGTCTTAAATAGAAACTAAAGGTTAAGGTGTTTGTTTATGAGGCTAAACATCTTTGTAACAGGAGTCCAGGGCCAGAATGTAGTTTTCTCAATATGCCTCTGGATAACCCCTTCTTTGCATTCCCAGTTCCCAGCCAGCCTTAAAGCTCAGTATAAAGTTGTTGCTGTTATTGCATCTGAAATATAAGCTCCAGAGAAAAAGTTAGATAAGTTTTTTTCTTTTCTTTTGTGTGCTTTAAAGTGCAAGCAATTTAACCATGTAGCCTTGGTTACTAAGTGAACTTTTATAATTGATTGAAGTAAAATTCTCAACCTCTAATTCATCTTGAAAGCCTATCAGAAATCACTTCAATCTTTTCACGATACGGGGAATATAAACCTTCCTGTCCAAACCCACATTTGTGGCTCTGCTGAAATATCCTCCAGTCTCTCCGCAGTTACTATAATATTTAATCTAATAATATTCTCCTCTCTTCAGCTGTTCTCTCCTCTCACTGATCACTCATACGCCAACCCAGATGATCTTTCATTAAAGCTGGCATTATCATTATTTATTTAAAATATTTTGAGGAAGTATCAAGGGATGGTTGACTGGAGATTTTTGAAGTAATTAATAGAGTTATAAAATTGACTGTGAGAACATGGAGAGGATGACCAAGTGTTTGATAGGAAAAGAGCTGGAGAAGGGCAATTTTATGAGGTCCAGGCCTATTTCTTTTATCTTTATATCTAGTGCCAGTTGTGGATTAGATCGCAAAGGCTATTTTTTAATATACATTAAAATTAAAGTTATTAAAATGCTTCTGAAATAATTAAGGAGTGTGGCAAGACTTTAAGAATACTTGTAACAACACTAAGGAATTAAGTAGGGCTTTAAGGAGAGTTACAAAATTTTTACCTTTGAGTTAGCCCAAGTTCACCAATGTCTGCTTCTGGTACTTTCCCATCAAGGTTTAAACATTCCCCCCAAATTTTAAAAGACATCAAGGACTCTAAAAGATAAGTTTGTGTGTGTGTTGGGGAGGGGCTTTAAATTTTAAATAATACATTAATTTGTTTGATTAGAGAATGGTGGGTGTGTGGTCCCAAGCCATTGGTTTTATGATCTTGTGTGGATCCAACTGAGAACGCAACTCAACTATTATTCAGCAAATCAATCCAGTCATTTGTTTTTATAATTGAAAAATATTTATTCAGTGCTTAATATGCCTTTGGCTCAGTTTTCTACACTCAGGTTAATTCAATCATCAGTTAATATTGTCAGGTGTTCCAACAGGAGTTAGAAATACAAATTGAGTAAGTCGGAACCCAAGCTCTAAGTTGGCAAGAAGACTTATTGGGAGAGAAGGAAAGAATGTAAATAATTGTAATGCCTAAGAGCAATTGAAGAGGTTCTTGGAGGAGTGTTACCAATTTGAGATATTTATCATATGGTCATACAAGCCAGAATCTGAGAGATATTTTATCACATATCCATGAGTGATACTGAAAAAATCCAAATAAATATCATGGCAATGGGGATATTTCATCTTCATCTTAATAATGCACATAAAATAAAGAGGATCACCACCATTATGTGTAGCTCCTATGTGTTTTTTGTAATTTTTAACTTTTCTTAAACATGTATCATATGTATTCATTTTATAATACTCCCACCACTTTTGAGTTATACCAACATCACAATGATTTACCTTAAGTAATATGTGGTATCCTAGGATAAGCGGAACACAAACTACCTGATAATGTGTTTAAGGGCATCAACTTTCTGAATCATCAGAAAATTTCGCCATGGTTGTAAGTCCTGAGGAAAAATAGAGATTATCTTTTGGTTTTCTTTTTGCATTTTACAATTCCTGTTTTTTTTTTTTTTTGTCTTTTATGGTTTGAGGCAAGTATTAAGTGAAACTGAATTTTTTTCCTAAACATGTAAGTGTTATCTTCCTCTAGGTTGATCTCTGCCAGCTGAGAGTTAGTGAGGGAAATAAGTATGCAGACACAGCAAGCTGCTCCTGGACGCTCACATGGTTCATTTTCCAGAGAATTTTCCCTCTTGGGGCTCTGTGCATATTTCTGAATGAAGGGCAACAGTGAACTATGGAACGATTTTTTAATTTTTATTTATTTATTTATTTTTTAAAAAGATTGTATCTTTTTTTTTAAATTTATTTTATTTATACATACAAACTGGGGCATAGGCCAGAGGTGTGGGGCGGCAAGAGGGTTCACCAGAGACAGAGCGGGGAGCAGAACAGGCAGATCAGAAATACACTGCTGAGGGGAGCAGCAGGCGAGGCAGGAGAGGTCTGCTGCATCATGTGGGATTCTCCCTGGCCGGGCATCAAACTTGCGTCGCCGCTGCCAACAGCTCCACAGCACAGCGCTTAACTGCTGTGCCACCAGGGAGGCCCTGGAACGATTTTTTAAAAATATTGCAGGTGATAATTAATATCTGGTACTTTATGGTCATGTTGATTAATTAACATATTAAATGAAGGATATTAGATGAAATTTCTGAGTATTGAAGTGTAATTTAAATAGCATTCAAGGATATAGACAGATAGTCAGATTATAGAGCCAGTGTCTACACTGCCATTATGTAATAACTATGGGAAAGTTAACTGATGGGTACCATGAGTAACATTTTAAAGATAAATTGTGCAGAAGCAGAGTTTTGGATAAGAGGAGCCTGTGGAGTATTTATAGAATATCCGGGCCTCCTTGGTGGCTCAATGGATTAAACACAGCACTATGAAGCTATCCAGAGCCACTGCAGCAAGAGTTCGATTCCCGGCCAGGCAGGTTTCCACACAGCGCAGCAGACCTCTCCTGCCTCACCCGCTGTTCCCCTCAAGCAGAGTACTTCAGTCGATCTGCCTGTTCTGCTCCCCACTCTGTCTCTGGTGAATCCTCTCACTACCCCAAACCTCTGGCCTACACCCCACATTGTATGCATAAATAAATAAATATTTTTTTTAAAAGAAGAATACCCCTGCCTGGCTTTCCCAAATGTCAGTGTGACTCCATCTTATGAATGATCCAATGCTGTGTGGACAGTGTCATTTTTGGAGCTGAGCTGTACCAATCAGACAGAATTTGTGTCTGGGAAATTCACAAAGAAACTATGTCCTGCTGTGAAATAGTGACCTTGTCAAATAACTCAAGATGTATGATAATAATTCAAATAATGAAAGATCCAATACCAAAATATACTACTATTTAAGGTTAAATAGATTGTTAAAGTGTAAAAAGTAGCCATCATACTGCTATTAGTTCATTCCCTATTTCATGTTATCTCTTTCCCAGACACTTCTCTTTGAATTACAATATGGAGATAAGCAAAATGTCACACAGTCTCTTCTGCATTCTAGTAGAGTCGCATTATTTTGAGTGTGGTAATTGTGAATCATGCAGTAACCGCAGCGCCAATGTGAATATAGAACATGCTGCTTTTCTCTCTGTACCAAGTTGCTTCTTCAAAATTATTTCTGACAGTTTTAAATTACCTGCAATTTACTTCAAGCTAAGAAAATTAAATAGCTATCTAGAATATGGAGTATTTACTTGCAAAATTTCCTTTTAATAATATATGCATTTACACAGAGTTTGTGCTCAAGATTAAAGCAGAGCAGGAAGAGGAAGACAGAGCTATCTTAAGCTGCCAGCTCTGTGGGAACAAAGTGAAATTTTTCAGATGGTAAGACAAACAGATGTTGACTCATTGATGACGCTGAAGGGCTTGGGAGGGATTTATGGTCTTCATTCAATATGAACTTGATTACCAAATATAATGCCAACTTTAAAAGAAATCCATTGCTTAAGATAAGAAAGAACTACTATAAGTGATATTCTCTTTCTTAGAATTTTTTTGATCTCTTTTATCCTGTGCTATCTAAGATGATGAAAGGGAAGCAGATATGTGTAGATGATAGAGAGATAGGCAGAAGTTTGTTCACATATTTATTTTCATCCTTTCAATAACAAATAATTGAAAAGATGAGCAATTCCAGGCACTTTTTTTTAGTGTGCTCAGAATACATCAGTAAATAAGAAAAATAGAAAAGCTGTTCCATTGTGGCCATCCAGTAACTTAACATGTGTTCATGCTTGAATTAATTGAATAAGGACTTTTTTTTTAAAGGTTTATTTATTTATGCAAACAAGCTGGGGTGTAGGCCAGAGATGTGGGGTGGTGAGAGGATTCACCAGAGACAGTGGGGAGCAGAACAGGCAGATTGACTGAAATACACGGCTGAGGGGAGCAGCGGGCCAGACAGGAGAGGTCTGCTGTGCCATGTGGGAAGCTCCCTGGTCTGGGATTGAACTCCTACTGCAGTGGCTCTGGATAACTTCATAGTGCAGTGCTTAACCTGTTGCGCCACCAGAGAGGCCCAATAAGGACTTCTTGAAATCATTTTCAATATCATATGGTGATATTCTGCCTCTGTAAAAAATAACATGTAAGATGTTTCCCTTTTCAAAGGAATCAGTAAAGTTTTATGTGTTTTGGGAAATGACTAAGGCTGACATACTTGCCTTTTGATGTTTGTTCTGCATTTTTATCTAGAAGACACTATAGCCCCACCAAACATCTATATGGTGATTTACTTCAATATTTTCTGCAGCATTATTTTTCAAATCCTTAAGGATCCATAGCAGTGGCTTTCTTTTTTAATTCTCCAGAATTATATGAACCCTATTTCATAAAATGGAATCAGGTCGCTCTATGTTAGTAACATGATTATCATTTTAGCTCTATTTTTTGAGATAATGGTTAACATTAAATGAGCACTTACTGTGTATCATGCTAAGCCTCCTAGCTTGCCTGCTCTTATTTAGTTCTCTAATACTATTATGATTTAAAGCATTTATTAGCTGCACATCATGAATGAAAAGACTAAGATTTAAAGAATTTAAATCATGTCTAACATCACGCAACTCATGTTGCTAATAAAACCCAAATTTGAAACTAGCCAAATTTCAAATTTGGATGTAGGACAAAGAATCTGACATATACCCTACTGTGACTCACACATACTCCTTACCTGTCGTTTGTCAACCTGTTTGATTAAACAGGTCTCTTCTCTGAAGTAGGAATAATAGTGGTGTTCTGGGAAGACATTTTTTAAAAATTGTGAATCACTCTACATGTGTTAGTTTTTATTTTCTTTCATCATGTATACCTACACCAAGTCATTACATGTACACTTTTTCTCAGCACTTGTCAATTATGCTTCAATAAAATTTACAAAAATAAAATATTTTCTTGATAGAAAAAAAGTCAAATGATTCTATAACTTCAAGGAAAGCTGAAATCTTAAAAATTAATATCAAGGCATGAGAAGCGTCTAGGGAAATATAGGACTGAATTTGATGAAAAAGGAAAGAATTTAATCTTATTTACATCACTCCTCTATTATTACCTGTTAACAATTTACAAAGAGGAAGGTAGGTCTCACAATAGACTCTTAGACTTGACTGTTTAAACTCCTTGTATAATTAGTAATACTTTTGTATATTTAATTTTTTTACTATGTTAAATGGAGCACAAAATTTAAAAGTATTTACTAAGTAAAATAAATTCCGTAAAATTGGTTTTTATCTTTACTAACTTTCAGAATACAACTAATATTGTTATAGTTCTCCATTACAGAGATGCTTGTCTTTTCCAAGCTATGTTGCATTCATTCATGTTAAATATGTGAAAATTTCTATATTTTAGAAACTAAAACACCTGAATTAGGGTAGAGATTCTTTTCGAGTGTTCTATCGAATAAATAAGAGATTTCATGCCCAAAATTTTCCTCAGAGAAAACATAAAATTGATTAAGGTACAGACTTTAACAGCCTGTGTCTTTGTGAAATATAGAGAATAGTCTAATTATCTAAGTGCAATGGATCCCTTGATAAGAATTACTACTCTGGGCAGGAGGGTTTGTTCCAAATGTGATCTGGTTTGTCAGAAACATAAATCCATCTCTCCCTCACACGTGATGCATGATTGCCTGTCACTACATAAAGGCTGGCAAGCACAGATTCAACAGTTCCTTATCAAAAAGTGCAACTCGAGTTTTGTTGTCCTTATTCATAACTTGGGGCATTGGCTCTACTCCTTAATAAATACCTCAAAAGAAGAATATACTAAATCTGAACAATGTTTTAATATAATATGCATATTATGTGGGTTATATAAACTAGTTAGAACAGTGCTTTCTTCCAACATCAATTCTATGTAGGAGTAAGAATATTTTTAGGGTTTCTCACTCTGACTTATTCCTTAATGTTTTGTTTATGACAAGGAACCTACTAAGAAGTGTTGCCCTATTTTCTTGAGGTCTGCAGGTTTTCCCGGTATCTGTTCACCCATTTAACAAGTAGTTGAAAATTTGTGACATTTAAGTGAAAGATAATATTCATTAACCTCTGTCACCTCCTCCTCCCTGAACTTGGTCATTACTTATTTGGTGGCCATTCAAAATTATTTTAGCCACTGAACATTTAATGTTGTTCATTAATGGTGTTCTCTCAACAAGAAGCTGGCACTAGTCTTGTATTACATGAAATTATTTGTAACTTTGCCTTCCACGACTTATACGAACACCATAAAAAGAGTTTCTTTCTTGCTGCTAAGAAATTTAGTTTACTCTGTAATTCTGAAAGGAATACTACTAAGTTTATTTTTTCTTTTAATCTTTCCACACAATGAATAAAATTCATTTAAATAATAGAGATAACTATCAGAGAGATTGTCTTCAGAATTTAGGATGTGTCAGGGTAGACAAAAAAAAATGAACGTATTTTTAAAAATTTTATTCTCAGTACAAAGTACTACTAAGGAATTGTCCAGATCATCTAGTAGAAATTCGAATCATTCCAATGGGGCTCTGAAATATTTAGATACTTACAAGGCAGGTAATGTGAAGCAATTATAAAGTTATGTGCAAAATAACAAATATATTAAATAAACTGCTCGATAATGTTGGGGTAGAGTATAAGCTACAGAGTTCTTCTCCCAGTGACTAGAGAATTATAGGGCCCTAAATTTAGCCTTTCGACAATGCAAAACCATTAAAGCAAATTAAGTCGGGATAATATAATGAGACTTGTGTGTTCCAGGGAAGAACTAGACATTGATTTTGACAGCAGTTTGAAGGATAGAGTAGAGAAGGAATAAGGCTCCAACTCAGAACACTGGTTCTAGAAGCTATTGCAATAATTCAAAACAGGAGAATGCCACGTGATAGGCAATTGCCAGCTATTTAAGAAGTAAAATTGCCAAAATACATTGAGAAGATGAAAAGTTCATAGAGCTTGAAATTTCTAGCTTAAGAGACAGCTTAGATCTTAGTGGCACAGAAAAGGAGCCATACTGATACGGTGCCATTGGTCTTTTTAATTTGCATCTAATACACAGACAGGAATTTATGGATTTCCAGAGCACATCTTTCTGAAAAACACCCCACGGTCTATGTGATTTTCTGAATATGATGCAGTTATTTTGTAAATGAGTAAACTTCCATCGTGTAATTAATGTGGCATCATATATGTTAGACACCTAGATACTTTGTTTGTTGTTGTAGATCATAGAGCATTTGGAACTGGCAACAATTACCAGGGAACTGTTTGACAATCTTTTTTTTTTTTTATATAAAGATTTTTTTTTTTTTTTATTATTTCTACATACAAGCTGGGGTACAGGCCAGAGGTGTGGGGCGGCGAGAGGGTTCACCAGAGACAGAGCGGGGAGCAGAACAGGCAGCTCAGAAATACACTGCTGAGGGGAGCAGCGGGCGAGGCAGGAGAGGTCTGCCGCACCATGTGGGATTCTCCCTGGCCGGGCGTCGAACTCGCGTCGCCGCTGCCGACAGCTCCACAGCGCAGCACCTAACCGCTGCGCCACCAGGGAGGCCCCTGTTTGACAATCTTGTAACCTCTCCCTACTTTGCACTTCACAATTACTTGTGAAATTCTTGAATAATTACTTGAAATTCTTAGTAATGTTTTGTACTGAACAAGATCTCTGGTTCATTTCAGTGTGATTTGGTAGTCTGATTCCTTGTACTAGTTCAATGATTATCTGACCCAGGAGGCTGAGAAGGAATGCTTGGAGGTCTAAGTCAACCTTTAAGTATTTCCAGGGCAGGCCTATAGTTGGAGGCCAGAAATGAGGAAAAGCCACTGATGTCCTAGGTTGACTTTAAACAATACCTCTTTGGCTAAGTCTTATTGCTCTGTGCCCTTGGACTCTTCAGTTTGTGTCTGGCTTTTGTTGCAGCTCTGTTGGCCTTTTAATTCCCTTTGATTGAAGAATCAAGTTGCTGTTTTTTTCCCTTGAGCTGTCTGGCATTGACATTAGTTTTCCATCTCTGACATGACTTTCAATGTTCTTTTTTCCCAAAGAGACTCTTGCTTTCCTCCATGGGCTACTTGCCAGATTCTTAACTCCCAGCCCATATCAAGAGATTAGGAATATTAATTCCAATTGGTGTGTATGTCTCATTTGTCACCTTCATTGTTTGCTTCAACTTTATTTATTTTTAATTTTTTTATTGAAGTATCATTGTTTTACATCCTTGTTAGTGTTATGAAAATATAGGAGCTTCTCTCTAGGTATAGTCACCATAGTGCTCCCACCACCAAATCATCCATAATACTCCACCATTGTCTTTTGTGCTCTTCCTGCTCCCCCTTTCTAGCTTTTCCGCCTCCCCCTTTCATCCTGGGAACTTCAGCTCTACAGTCAGCTATCAAGGGTTGGTTTTAATGATTTTCTTTTTTTAAGATTTATTTTATTTATTTATGCATACAAGAGCTAGGGTATAGGCCAGAGGTGTGGGGGTTGAGAAGATTCACCAGAGACAGAGTGGGGAGCAGAACAGGCAGATTGACTGAAATATACTGCTAAGGGGAGCAGCAGGGAGACAGGAGAGGTCTGCTGTACCATATGGGTTAGCTTCCTGGTGGGGGATCGAACTCATGCTACAGTGGCTACTGATGGCTTAATAGTGCTGAGACTTAACCCCTTGTGCCACCAAGGAGGCCCTTAACATTTTTCTTTATAAGATCCTTTGTTTGGTTTCTGTATATTCCACATACAAATGATCCAGTATTTATTTTTGTCCTTCTGGCTTATTTTGCTTAGCATAATTCATCCTTTCCAGCTTCATCTATGTTGCTGCAAATGGCACCAGTTTATCTTTTATGGTAGTTGAGTAGTGTTCCATTGTGTATATACCACATCTTCTTGATCCACTCATCTGTGCTTGGGCACTGAGTTTGCTTCTATATCTTTCCTATTGTAAACAGTGCTGCAATGAACACAGGAGTGCAGGCTTCCTTTCAAATTAATGTTTTTGTGTCCTGTGGGTATATTCCTAGGAGTGCAATCACTGATTAATATGGCAGATCCAATTATAGTCTTCTAAGAAACCTCCACACTGCTTCCCATAGGGGCTGGCACTGAAACATTCCCACTGACAGTGTGCAAGGGATCATTTTCCTCTACACCCTCATCACACTTGTTGTATCTGGTCTTTTGATATGGGCCATTCTCACAGGTGGGAGATGGTAGCTCATTGGGGTCTTGATTTGCGTTTTCCTGATAACAGCGGTGATGATCATTTTTTCACGTGTCTGTTGGCCATCTGGATGTGTTCTTTAGAGAAGTGACTCCTTACCTCTACTGTCCATTTTTTTAATATTTTTATTGTTGTTATTATTATTTATGTCTTTTACATTATTGTGTATTCCCCTTAGGTTTCCCACCACCAATTCACCTGTGAACCGTCACCACAGTTCCCCATGCTCCCCTCTCCCCCATTCTGAGCCCGTATGCTCCCTCTTTCTTGCTGAATGTCTCTCTTTTATAAAGTTGTATGAGCTCTTTTTAGATTTTTGATATCAGTCCCTTGTCAGATGTATGTTGTGCCAATATTTCCTTCCATTCATCGGGTGTCTCTTCATTATAGTCTCTTTCACCATGCAGAGGCTTTTTCATCTAATTTAATTCTTTCTACCAAAAGCATATCTGTCCTACTAAGTCAACCCAAAGCACGATGTTTCTGATGTGTTTTCCTAACAAAGACAGGCAGAATGAAATGTGGGTACAAACTCAATAAATATTTACAAGAATATTAGAATTTATTTTTCCAATCTGATGTGAAATTTTTTATCTCTAGGTTCTCATTACAGTTTTCCTTTCACAGATACAATAGTGTACATTAAATCATCCCCATCTTCATTCGCATATGAAATGTCTTCTCAAGCTACAACAAATTTCTTTAATAAAATGATGACAGTGGCTACACCAATTTAAAATCACTTTGGCATAATTTATTTTAACAAATCCTATTTTCTAAAGAAGGGATGTTACAAACGCTGAATATTTTATGTGTGCGTGTGTGTGTGTGTCTGTGTCTGTGTGTGTCTTCATCTCTTTATCAAACGATAAACATCTTTCCTTCCAGGATATACATGAATGTCTCTCTCTTATTTGGTTCCCCTATATTCCTGTTATAAGTGAAATCATTTTATATTTTTCTCTTTCTTTCTGACTTATTTTGCTGAGCATGGTTCTTCTAGCTCCATTCATGTTGCTGCGAATTGCACATGTTTATCTTTTTTGAATGCCGAATAGTATTCCATTGTGTACATGTAGCACATCTTCCTGATCCAATCATCTATTTTTGGGCATCTGGGTTGTTTCCATATCTTAGCTATTGTAAACTGTGCTCCAAGACTTCAGGGGCAAAAGACTACAGAACTCTCCTATACACGCGTCTACCTTAAAGGCCCAGTAGGAGTGCCTCCTTGAGATAGGATTTTTAACTCGCTATTTAAAACTCATATTCTTTCCAATTTGTTGTTCTGTCTTTTCATGTGCAGAGCCTTGTGTTAGAAGCACTATGTAAAATTAACAGATTATGGTTGTTCCTGGAAATACGGGTAAAAATTTAGCAGGTGACAGTCAAGAGAAGTATAGTCTGAGATTCTCTAAAGAACAAAGATATAAAGCTTATGAATCTGTTACTTAGGTGAAAGTATTTCAAATAGCTCAATAAAACCAAAACAATGAGATATTTATCAATTGTACTCTGGTTCTATGATTTTATTTTATGTGCAAACAATATTGCTTTTGGGCTTCCCTGGTGGTTCAAGGGTTAAAGTCTCAGTGTTATCAAGCTATCACCAGCTACTGCAGCCTGAATTTGATCCCCAGACAGGGGGCTGACCCACATGGCACAGCAGACCTCTCCTGTCTCACCCGCTGCTCCCCTCAGCAGTGTATTTCAGTAGATCCACCTGTTCTGCTCCCCACTCTGTCTCTGGGGAATCCTCTCATCCCCTGCACTTCTGGCCTACACCCCAGCTCTTGTATGCATAAATCTTAAAAAAAAAATCACTTTTTTGATAAAATGACCAGACACTACCAGAAAATGTAACACTAATCTAGAAGGAAGGGACATATTCTTATCAGGTAAAGATATTTTATATGAATTTCAGTTGTGAATGATCCTTGATTCATGGTTTTTGCCTTTCTGGGTCACATTAGCTTGTCCTGTGAACTCAGTGTGCACCAGTGCAACATAATAGCAAGACTAAAGGTTATTTTTCTGTATCCTTCTTCTGTTTACCAACATAGAGAAATTTATGGCAAACTCAGAAATGAAATTTATAACAGACTAGGGAATTTTTGATATAGCAAAAACCACATTTGAATCAGAACAATGAACATTAATTTACTGAAGTCGGTCTTGTATTCCCAGGAAAACCAAATATCTTGGCTGCAGAAACCTTGTATTTGGAATTTGCACTTGGAATTGACCATGATTTGAAATTTTCTCTTGGCAATTCTGCAGTCCTGTCTTGGAACATTTTCCCACTGTTGTCCCTTGGGAATATTTTATGACACATTTAATCTTTCACAGATAGTAAGCTGTATTTTCAAGTCACAGCTGCCTTATTCCCATTCATCAAATCATGCAAAGGTAAATATAAATAGAAGTGAAGCCATACCCAAATGACCTCTGGCTTAGTCAAGAGCTAGAGGTATGACAGAATTCGTGGTTTATGTTAATTCCCTTTGGCCACATCACATATCTCAGGGAATAACTAGCATAATTAAAAGTGCAGTAACTTCATTCAACACAGTTAATTTTAGTACATGCATTTTATTTCAACGATTTATGGATTACTGTGAAAATCAACTAAGATCCTATGGATTGATCCTGGAATAATTACAACAAATTTATTTAGTAACTGTCTTATAAATTACAATTTCCTTCGAACAGATGATTTATTATGATAAGTCAACAGTGCCAGATTTTTGTTACAGTGACTCTGCTTTGAAAAGTTAAATGACTCCATGGAATAAGATAACAAAAGTTTGACTATGCTGACTCTATTGAGTGTTCTCTAGCTTTGTTAAATTAGGACTCTGCCTTTTTCTTGATCTCCAAAGTTAGAAACATCTATGTGATGTTTTCCTTTATATAAGAGGATTGATTTTGCATCATTTTGTTTTTAATTTTATGCTTACCTTTTATCCCCTATCTTTGGCCCATTAAGGATTAATTGAGCATTGTCAGAAAGGGCTGAGACCAAGAAGTAAGCAGATTTTAGATGTATGTAGGGCAAAGACATCTGTACTTGTTCCGATTGCTAAAACATGAAATTTATAAAATCTATTGATAGCTATTCCTTCATGTAGGATCACTAATGATAAGACACTTAAAGGTGAAAGTAGCTTATATATATTCATTAGGAAAAAAATCAAGTCAAGAAACAAAGAGATTTTACAAATATAATTGAAAGGTCTGTATTTTGCAACTAGATCCACTTGGAAAATTTCTAGTTTAGCAGAAAACCTGGACACATACTTTGATGAATGATCTGAAATATGGAAACAATAAGTTACAAAAATTGAGGAGAAATCAGCGTTTAATAGGATCCCATTTAATAGACTTTTGACTGATTCTTCTCAGGCAAGGGAAACTAGAGAAGTTTATATCAGAGTTTCTTTCCTTAACTTCAAATGACTGATCACTCTGTGGGTCTTGTACATTTGTTGCCATGACAATAGAGACATGAAAATAGAAAAACTATTAACTATGGCTTTTAAGAAACTCAATTACATGTTTGATAGGATGCTGTTGCCAATATAAAATGACAGTGCAACAGTACATCTGAGTTCCTGAGTGCAGCTGTTTTCCTAGCCATCCCATCAGTTTTTGTGAAACAAACCCTGCTGAACCATTTGCCCTTGATTCAGTGATACTACTGTTTCTTCAGCCCACATGCATTTCCATGATGGCCAAAACGGAAGACGCTACTATGAGGCCCCGTACACAATTATTAGTATTTGATCAATTTTCCTGAAGTTTGTGAAGAAGAAAAAGGATAAGAGGAAGAAGGAAGAGGAGGAGGAGGAGGAAGGGAGGGGAGAGGAGGAAGAGGAGGGTGTAGGAGGAGAAAAGTAAAATTCTTGCTCCATTGGCTTGTGAAGACCCAACTGCGCTTGGACTCCTAACTCTGGCTTTACATATATATTCCTACTAAAGTGGAAATGATGCATAGGAATCTTCCCACCCCCCAAAAATACAGTATCCATTAATAGTATTAGTTCTTATATTCAATTAGATTATTAGTTTTGCAGGGACAGGGACGAACTCTGAAATACCATTATGTAATTAGTGCCCATGTCGTGAGAGTCAAGAATACAATGACTGTCCATTTACTGATTGATAGCACCGAACACATTACATTAAAGTGAAATGCTTAGCAAACTGGTTCTCTCCTTGTCCAGTAACTTTTGGGCCAGGGATGATGTCTCATTCTATTACTGGCAAAAAATGAGAGTGCAGTGATGCTTAGTATATCAATGTGTGCAATGCACTCAGCTGTACAAAGGTGATGCTTCAAGGTTTTGATACTATAGGATAGTGGAATATAGAGTTTTTGTTCTCCATCTATCTTTATACAACATGTATCATTTGTCATCCTCTGCTCACAGAAGAGAAATGGTTGAAAAGGAGTACAGAATAATTTAATACAAAGAGCATATATTACATAAAATACACATATATAAAAGTTAGATAAAATCAGGTGTGATTACATGAAATCAAGAGCTAATTCTTTAGTTAACTAGAGATGGCCCTACATAAGTCATGTGATATACTGAACTCTAAAATTTCAGGTGGGTATCATAAGGAAGCAAAATCAGAATTCTAAAATGGAGTCACATTAATCTGATTACCCTCCATACAGACACTGTCTTGCCAAGATTTTTATGGCATCCTCCTCCATCATTAAGTGGTTTTCTGCAGAGAAAGATACTTGACTGGGATTCAGTGCTTTGGGTGTGCTAATCTTGTTTTGTCTCTGATAGTTCTTTAGGTCTTGGCCTCTGCATGTTAGGCCAAGCCAGTGTTTCTCCAGGGGAGCTTTTTAAAAATGTCCAAATGCATGGACCCACCCCAGACAAATTAAATCAGAGTTTCTGAGGTTGTGATTAGACTATTGGTATTTTTAGAAAGCACCCCCCCCCATTCTAAAATGCAGTTAAAGCTGAGTCACTAACTTCTAAGGCAATAAAGTTAAATAGAAAAGACTGACCTCACGGAGTTCTATCCCAGAAACAGACATGAAGGAAAATGGTCTGAAAATTGGCTAATTTCTTGAGAGAATGAATTCATATATTTATTGTGAACAATATTTTGCTCTACCAAAACATTTGATGAAAGATCAAATATTTAATTTGAGCCTACATAAAATGTCCAGTTGACATAAAAATCTCATTATCTGGTCAATTAATACTTTGTGTGATATAACATTTGGATAGCATCAATTCTAAGTAGAAAAATATATGATTGGCGAATAAGGCCTTATGATTTTGAAAGAAGTACTTATTCATTCTGGAATGGAAGCAGTTTAATCTATTTTAATCATATCTGCCTCCAAATAAAAAAGAGATGTAATTGTTAAAGTTATAAATATAAGCAAAACTTATTATAAGGATAATTAAAGGTCTGATGTAAATGACTTCTAGTGAGTAAAATTTAACCTTGAGTTACTTTTGGAGCAACTTATTGCATGCAGAAATCTATCAGTGTAATGAAAAACAGCAACAACTTTTATGTATTTTTTTCCAGACCCAGAGATATGAATGTTATTCTCCAAATGATTTGACTCACAATATTCTTAATATCTTAACATAAATATGATTTACTTTGCGTTATTTGCCTTCACATTAATCTGGAGTTTTCCTTCATATAAAATAATAACTACTCTCTCTCATCTATTGTACAAAGCTTTGCAATATCACTATAAATATATTAATAACCAAGTAATTCAATATTCATAAATTCAAATTTCGGATATGTATGTAACATTTTAACATTATTATTCAGAATTTCCAATTTCTTTTTCCTGTGTTTTCCTCTGAACAGTGTTGACTGGTAGAGGTTTATATCTTGCTAAGTTCTCCATGGTATTAACCAGAATAGGTTACGAGATAGTAACAAACAACCCCATGACCTTAGTGGCTTACAACAACAAAGCTTCCTTTCTGGTTCACAGATGTCCACCGCAGATTATCTGGATGTGGGTCCCACAGGGTGTTACTCTAGACCCTAGACTGACAAAGCTGCTGATAGCTCTAATATCGTCAGTCACTCTGTAGCAGAAAGTAGATCAATCATGCCAAGCTCTTAAAGTCCCTGGATAGCTGCCCAGCACTTCCATTTGTCCTAGTTGACCCAAACCAGCCATATGACTCCATCTTATCTCCAAAAGGGCAACTAAATAGAAAATGAACATGTGTCTGAAAATCAGAGACCCAGAAATGTTTGTTGAACAGCACTCATTTTTACCATATCTGATCTTCTCATCATCATGATTTTATCTCACTTCATTGGGTAAAATATGCACACTCTGTCTCGGGAAGTTGACTCAGGAAAATCAAGGGCTATTAGGGATAAGAATAAAAGTCCAGGAGTGTTGGATAATACATGCTAATTTCTACTCCAAGAGGTGATAATCTGTAGTCTATAAACAAGAACCAGATGTGGAAACCCTTGATTAAAAGACCAAGCAATAAATCCAATACACAATGATGAAATTAGGGGAGGATTATCACTGTAGAATTTGCTTTCAGAAAGAGGAAAGAAGCAGTTATCGGTATTCAGCAATTCCAAAACCCTACTGTGAAACTATCAGGAAGGCCTTCTACAATGAGGGCAGGAAATGTCCCTTAATTAGACCTCAATTTTGTTCTTTGTTCTGACTCTCAAACCCACTGTTCTCTAGGGTCTCTGGCTCTGCCATTCGGAGACATTTATCTTTCCATTATCTACCTTGCCATTTCTAAATTGCAAATTATAGAATCTGTCCTCTGTTCGGGTGAGCAGTTTCCTCAACCCACTTCTTGTCTGCAGATGCTTGAGGCTGAAGGCTAATCCTAATTGCCAGGCAGTCACAGTCTGTCTGCAGTGCAAGCTGGCACTTTCTGTCAGTACATCTCTCTCAAAAACTTAGCAGGTTTCTCATATTTTTGATTCCAACAGTTCAATGCATGAGTAGCTTCATCTACAGCTCCCTTCTAGACTGACATTTTAGACTTGTTGTATTTCTCTGTATTGTCACCTGAGAACCTCTCCTCGAAACACATGTCTATATCTGTCTTTTGACTTAGTTGTGCATGAATCTTTAAGGACAGAGTTTCCTCTTCAGCCTCTTTCTTTTGAGCCATTTTGACCAGTTTAAAAGAATGTACTAGGAGCTACCTTAACACTCCCTTTGATTTCAACTAAGCGTGGGTAGAGTAGTTAAGAGAGTGCTCTTCTACTTCCAACGTATAAAGAATGGGTCTAAGTTGGAAAAATCTGAAATGTTTATAATCTATCTAAAGGTTAACATTCTAATATCAGATCGTGAAAAAAGAAATATTCACATGAAAAATCTGACCTCCAAAAATACTTCATTTCTATATTGCTGACATATATTTAATATTTTTAAAAGAAATTCTCTTGCCAAGTAAAGTTTCTCCCAGATATTCTAAATAAGTAAAACAAATGATCATCAAACACATAGAAAAACAAGTTTATGCTGGAGATGAGATGGGGCCTCAAGTATAAATTCTGTATTCACTTTGAAAATCATAATAAAATTCAAAGAAAAGATGAATGGCAGTAATTTTGAAAGACCTATTATGATAATTTTCTCAAGAAGAAATAGAAAAATAGGAAAGTGAAGACACTGAAAGAATTGATGTAGTAACTTTGCTGCCCTATGAATAGAGACATATATCAGGCCCATGTGATTTTATAGATGGATTTTACAAACTCTCCAGGAGCAGATGATATAATCCCAACTTTATAAAAACTACTCTATCACAAAGTAAGAAAAGGGAAAGACACCCAGTCCATTATGTGTGTGTGTGTGTGTGTGTGTGTGTGTATTCTAGCTATTTTAATAAATCCAGAATAGAACAGTATAATAAAAATGCATTTTATGCCCGACTCCTTTGTGAGCACTGAGATTTACATCCTAAATCAAAACCCATCCAATCATATTTAGCAGTGTATGCCCATCTAAAAGAAGACTCACTATCTTAAAAAGGAGTATTCTTTTAATTGTTAAATTCAAAGCAGTTTCCAACATATTCTCTATAATTTTTGTTTTGTTTTGTTTATTTTTCAGGGCTTCGGAGCCTGATCTCAAACTTACTGCAAAGAAATAAAAAATTCAAACTTAGAGGGCTAATTAGAAAGAAATCCTACACCTGGAAGGGACCAGCACCTATTCCACTCTATAGGTAATCTAACTCACCTTTGGTTCCTCTCAGCTTGAATAAATACTAGACAGGATTCTTCCTGAATCTCCACAGTGAATTGCCTTGTCTTAGAGCATTTACGTCAGAAAACTAGTAAGTTCTTTCTCTGTTCCTTTGAGATGTAAATATTTTTAAAACTTTTGGTCAGTTCATAATCCAAGAATGTCTTTCTCAAGGACAAAGCTATCCCTTTGAACTGTAAACATCTAACAAAACCCTCTCTCTAAATTCCAGATTCTGGGGCAAGTAGGAGGCAAACTTGGTGGGCCCTTTGCTCCAAATTTTATGTTGGGGCCAAGTGGTGAAGCAGATTCCAGCTGACCTGTGCCCTCGTCCTCCGAGGCTTCCTAGCTCTGCCTGAGTTCAGCTGGAGCTCTGACCTTGCTCCTCTGTTGCAATAGCCTTGAATGACATATTCCTCAACACACTTAACTTTGGCGCCAGTTTTGTTTTGACATATCAGACTTGAATTGATTTAAAAATCTGTTTTCCTTAGAATTATTTAAAAGTATGGTATTCTGGAGTTTAATATTATGTAGACAGTCAGAGACTCAGGATTTTTGAATGTGAAGTACTTACATGTGAGAGAATGTTTGAGTGTTTTTTGTTGTTCCTATATAATAATTCATATGCCAGTAGTGATGGTTATACATATCTGTGAATATACTAAGAGACATTGAATTCCATATTTTAAATGGGTGAGCTGCCTGGTATGTGAACTACATCTGAATAAAGTTATTATAAAAATAAAGAATGGTGGGAAGCTTCCAGGGTGCTTGTCAGCTAAATTGAAGCCTAAAAAAAGCAAGTGTTCTCTTATTGTTAATAAAGTTTATAACTTGTGTTGCTATTTCACATATTAAAGAATTCATTTTTCTTTTAGATGTTTCAAATACTATTATACTACTCATAAAACAGTGATTGCTGTGAAATTTAAGAATAACTTAAGTTGAATCAGCTGATTAGGCATGTTAAGAAAGTTAGCTTACTAAGCATTCCTTTAGAGTATATTGTTATTTGTAAAACTACTCCCCCAAATCATAACTTTAGAAATTTCTCATAAGGGTTCTGGGACTCTCAATAATCACTGATATACATGAACAAAGTTCTTATTTTTCTTATTAATAAGTGCTAGATGCATATGGCTTTAAAATGTGTATTTGCTAATAGCTAAGTGAATTCTGTTGACACCATTCAAAAAAGCAATATTAATATGCACTGTGACTCCAGTAATAGAAATCATTTGTTATATAAACTAAGACTTAATCATAACCACTTCATAAAATAGTTTTCTTCCATGTTGGATAAAGTCAAAATGTATCTTTCTTATATTTCTTAAAAGCTAACTGGGAAGAAAAGAACAAAAGTTATGCAATATAGTTCATGCAAAAAGTCATATATAAAGTTTTTCTCAAATTTTCCATCTAAAATAAAATTTTAATGGCTGATTATATATTTATTTCTTCATTAGACCCTCATAGAGAGAAAGGTGCAATTTGCATGATGTTATACCTTCCTTTGAACTTAAAAGTATTCTAAAATTATTTAAGCAGCTTAAATAATATAATCCTTTAGGCTTTGAGGACCATATGGCCTCTGTCACAAATATTCCACTGTGGTGTTTGAAGGTGAAAACAGCTGTAGACAATACATCATCAAATGGGTATGGTTTCACTTGCAAAATAAAATTGTTTTACAGTAGCAGGTAGTGATTTGATCCACAGTTCTTTTCTTGACTAGCGTCAGAACGTGCCATTTGACTGACACTATATCAGTCACCTCACTGTGCTAGCTATGTTTTTTCCTCCTTAGTCTAAGGATACCTGTTAGTAATAAGGCTGTGACTATTGATTTTAAATGTAAAACAAGGAAGAAATTTAACATGTACTTTAATATGGTTAACTAATGCGGTTAGCCATTGTCCTACTTTATAGTATGCTATTTTACATCCTATTTACCTAATTTAAATTACACCACTCAATACTGGTATCCTTATGTTCTTCCATAGCAATTTAAAATTATACCAGAAGACATAAATTGTGTTATGGTTATTAATTCTTGAAAAAGTATAAAATATAACGTGACTCATTTTATGTTAATATTATAATGAAAACATTAATTTGGTTTATGTTTCTTTTCCTTCCAAGAAAATGAAAGTAAAAAGTATTTCAATTATTTCCAAGAGAGAATTTATTTAGGCTGCTTAAGGGAACTATAATATGGATATTTAATTTATGTTTTGAAGAATGATCTAAAGATCTGAGCAGACCTGTGTTTACACTACATAAGCATAAATATTTTAAAGCATTCAGGCTGTAAATGGATAGCGTATATAATTTATATAGGTCCAGAAACAGACTCTGAGAACAATATTTGAGTTTATATGGGAGGTGAAGGGGTAAGGGTAGGAGTATTGGGAGCAGCTAATAAAGGGTGCTTTGCCAATCCAGTCATCATGGGTGTGAACTGAACTTAATCCCTCTGGGACAGTATGGAAGTCCACGGTACTGGTTGAGGGCTTCTCCGCACAAGGTTAACTCCCCAGTGTCTCTGGCTCTGGATGCAAAACAAAGCAGGATCCAACAACAGCACAAAATCCTCAGGCAAAGAGATGTAGCTACCTGCATAGGGTATCAATCCCAGTGGGACCGGCTGAAGTATGAATGGGCTGAGGTGTGGTAATGGTGTCTTCTCAGGGCATTTACCGTAGAGATAAGCTTTCGATGCTTAGAATTTTTTCACTGCAATTTTTCCTACTCTTTTGGGCAGAGTTAACAGCAAATTTATTTAATTTTCTTCATATTATTTTTTAATTTGTGTATATTTGATTATTGAAAAAGCTAACTACACAGCAGCAAAATGATGTAGTTTTCCATTTGATGTGAAGTTTTTCACAATTGCAGCCCAGCTTCAGAATTTCCTGGTATCTTTCTTCTGTTGGAAGGACATTCTTATTGGGAAGGACAGCTCAAGTTAACTGGGGAGCATTTGTGGCAACAAATGTCCTGCCATTCCTTCAGAGAGTCCTGCAGTTTGCATGGTCTGCAGGGAGCTGAGGGCCACCAGAAGAGATTTGCTTCTTCAAAGCATCATCCAAAGCTGGACTCTGAACCTGCACTCACATCCCTGCACTCTTTTTTTTTTTAAAGATTTATTTATTTATACATACAGCTGGGGTACCGGCCAGAGGTGTGGAGTGGCAAGAGGCTTCACCAGAGAGTGGGGAGCAGAATAAGCAGATCAGAAATACACTGCTGAGGGGAGCAGCGGGCGAGGCAGGAGAGGTCTGCCGCACCATGTGGGAATCTCCCACAAGGTGTCGAACTTGCGTCGCCGCTGCCGACAGCTCCACAGCGCAGCGCTTAACCGCTGCGCCACCAGGGAGGGCCCCCCCCCCCACCCCATCCCTGCACTCTTAAGATCATCAGTGTTTGATTTTACTAGTTATTTGTTAGAGCATCTGTTTTGGATGTGGCTTCTGTCAGTGAGTACACTTTACTTCTTCAACGTATTTCACCGAGGAGAACATCGGGGGGAAATGAAATGAAAACAACTTAGTTTCTCTGTTTAACTCTTGAATGTGGGACTTCGGGATGTTTCAGTAGATAAGATAGGATTAGATGAAGGGCAAATTTTCCTCTGACATAAACCAAGAGAATTTGAAATTGTCTTCTGTTTATGCTTCTAGAAGGCGAAAGAGGAGAAAAAAGGGGGAGAGAAAAGAGAAAAGGAGGGTGTAAGTGGGCAGGAGAACTGGTAACTGAACAGAAGGGGAGAGCCAGGAAAGAGCATATTCAGCAGCAGTTCATCATGGAAAAGTATGCCCATGAATTGACAGGAATAGTGATATTTCCCCAGCAATTTGAAAGTTCTATATCATGGATAAAAATAATCGAACACTCATCGATATAAGTGAGCTCTCAAGCATGATCCTATGTGAAAGAAGTCCGACAAAAAAAGTTCACACACTGTTTCATTCTTATTAACGTGATGTCTTAGGTGAGCTATGGGGAGTATTCGAGTGGTTATGTTTGCAGCCAAGACGCCATTTTAGAAAAGAAAAGAAAAGAAAAATGACAACAAAAAGCTTAGTAGTGGTTGCCAGGATCTAGGGATTGTGCAGAAGACACTGGCGATAATGGCTTCAAGAAAAATTTGTGATAATGGAAATATTTTTTCTCTGAAGTGGTTATATGGCTGTATATATTTGATAAAACTGGTAGAAATAGACACCGAAAAGAGTCATGCATTGTGTGAATTATCCTTCAAACAACCTGAATTTTTAAAAAAGTGAAGTGTCAGGCAGAGTGGAGATTTCGCTGAGTCTCACTGTCTGGCTCACTGGTGACTCAGGGAGCCCTGCAGGGGCAGTACACCTGCTCTTCCCACTGAGACGTGAAATAGAC
The DNA here is from genome assembly GCA_004024925.1 of Scalopus aquaticus. Lineage (NCBI taxonomy): Eukaryota > Metazoa > Chordata > Mammalia > Eulipotyphla > Talpidae > Scalopus > Scalopus aquaticus. Next base: position 55,206 of record PVIJ01008666.1, read on the forward strand.
ACACACCCTGGAAAACAAAGAGAAGACCGTCCATACGTCCCTGTATCACACTGATTCTATGTAACGATTTGTTCACTTTATGATGATCAAAAGTGACACTTGAAACTAGACGCCATACTTCGAATTTGATTTTCATCTTTTCCTGGGCCAGCCCTACGTGGCGAGACCCTTGCTGTGATGCTGGCAGTAGCCACAGCTCCACCAGCTGCACACCAAGAGGCTAAACAACCTTTGCTCTACAGTGCACTGCGTGGCCAGCATTTTTCTTTCGGATATTGTGTTTTGTGTTTACAAAGCATCCGTTGTCTGAGCTCCTCAACACTTTAGTATAAAATAGACATTGTGTTGCCCACATAAGGTTATAATGTTGCCCACCAGTAGGTTATAATGAGAGTTCTGACTATGTTTAAGGTACATTAGGCTTAGCTAGGACATTGCATTTAATCAGGTGTATGAAATCTATCTTATTATTTTTATGTTTAAACATGCTTGTTTATTTGTTCACAATATAGAATTTAAAATATGGAACGTTTCACAAATTTGCCTGTCATCTTTGCATAGGGGTCATGCTAATCTTCTTAGTACCATTCCAATTTTAGTTCATGTGCTGCTGAAGCAAACACTTGCATGCAGTCTCATAACTTGCAGTATTTTCAACTTCCAGCGGGTTTTCGGCATGTAGCTTTATCATAGGGCCACAAAGATCTGTGTAAGCTTCACCTGCTCACATAACCCCCAAAAGCCCATCCAGGCCTGAGCAAGTAGCTGTTCCCCACCCTTCCCTTTATTTTTCCTTTTCTTTTTAACAAAGAGTCATGTTTTCCCTACAAGCCTTTATACTGGCTTCATACTCTACCTCATGTCCAAATGGAGTTTAATTTGGTGACATCTTTGCTTGAAGTTTTGTATATGTAAAATAAAATGAAAGAGCAATTTTTTTCTGCTTACAAAATTTTCAAAGGAAACAGAAAATTGAGGGTTTCTATGTGCTGTTTAATTGAAATTCTAATAAATGAAATAATATTCAGGGGAGAGATAACTACTGTAGAGTTTCTAATTTGTTTCAAGTCACAGAATTTGATTTCTCATTAAAAAGATGGGAATATGAATATATTCTTTGCAGTGTTCTCTTGTGAGAATTAGCTGATATTATGGATGTAAATTATCTGAGACTCAGAGAAATTGAGTAATTTGCTTAAGTTTATCCTGCATAAATGAAAGAAAAGGATCAGGTACTAATTATTAGTAGTCATTGAGATATATAAATATATATATATATATATATCCATATGTGTGTGTGTGTGTGTGTGTGTGTGTGTATATATATATATATATGGATATAATGTCTTTTAAGAACTGGTATTTTTATAGTTTCAACACAATAGGCCATTTACTGGGACTTCTCCATGAACAAATGGTCTAATCCCTTCACTACTTTCCTAATATAAAGCACCTTGCATTTATCTCATTTGCCCACGAGATGGCGGTATTAGCACACAGGCTGTCAACTAGTCTTGTAAAAGTTCTGGTATAACTTTGACAATCCTGGGGCCTCCCCGGTGGCGCAGCGGTTAAGCGCTGAGATGTGGAGCTGTCGGCAGCTGCGACGAGAGTTTGACGCCCAGCCAGCTAGGGAGAACCCCACATGGCGCAGCAGACCTCTCCTGCCTCGCCCACTGCTCCCCTCAGCAGTGTACTTCTGATCTGCCTGTTCTGCTTCCCACTCTGTCTCTGGTGAGCCCTCTCGCCGCCCCACACCTCTGGCCTGTACCCCAGCTTGTATGTATAAATAAAAAATAAATCTTTAAAAAAAAAAAAAACTTTGACAATCCTTATTTGTGAGAAGTTAAGTAAACCTGTGTCTTAACCACATGTGTTCTCAAGTGTGTTAAGATACCTGTTGGGCTGTCAGATTACACACTGCAGAGAACAACGCGTTAAGCTGTTTTAACCATAATGCCGTGAGGGAGATGGGCCAGCCCATCTGGGTTCTCCCCTCTGGGGAGCGAGGCCCAGAGGTTGAAAATTTGGTGATTTGGTGACTCCCAGGTCCCTGGGGAGACCTAAGTAGCCTCTCAGAGTACCAGGGTCTGGGTCATCATGCAGGAGGGGAGCGAGCTGGACACAAGCACCTCCATTGCCGTTTCTGTAGGAAAAGAAGAGTCAGGACAAGCAGGTTTAGGATTTGGCGATTCTGAAAAAATTGCGCAGGTCTGGGAGCTGTGCCAGGGGCTGCACCGGGGCAGAAAGCAGGTGGTTGGGGTGTGCACTTAATCGACTTTTCAGGAAGAACTGACAGATTAGGCAGACGTCAAATTTGGGTTAAGTCCTCTCCAGCCACCCCCCCCCCCCCCGCCACACACACACGTGCAGGTACCTTATAAATGTGTTGTCTGTTCTTTGTGGAGGTGAACGTCTTGTCGACATTTTAACTTGCTGAAATTTGAGACTTTTCCCATTCATGCCTAAAGAAACTTCCAGATGGAATGAACACTGGCAGGACGGTGCCGTCCTCTGTCAGAGGAAGGTGGTGGGTGTGCGAGGGGAAACCCCAAGGGTTTCCCATTCCTTAGGGGTTCGCTCTGGATCCATTTAGTAGGGGTATGTAACTTTGTGTCGTATTTTCCTTGTGTATAAGATTAGAAAGCTGAATTAAATAGCAAAGATTCAGTCCTCCGTGAAGTCAGGGTATTAGATGCGGGCAACTGCCGCGGAGGAGCGGTGGGAGCCTGCGCAGGGCGGGCTTAGCGCGAGGCAAATAACCTCAGCAGTGAGAAAAAGCAAAACGGATTAAGAAGGGGTAGAGCCAAAGGATACAAAAACACTAATCGGAAAGGATACATGCACCCGTATGTTCACTGCGGCATGTTCACAATAGCAAAGGTATGGAAGCAACCCAAATGTCCAAAAATTAGATGATTGGATCCAGAAGATGTGTTACATATACACAATGGAGTACTATTCATCATGGAAAGAAGATAAACACATGCAATTTGCAGCGACATGGATGGAATTAGAGGGGATCATACTCAGAGAAACAAGGCAGAAAGAAAGAGAAAAATATCAAATAGTTTCACTTATAACAGGACTATAAGGAAACCAAATAGGAGAGAGACAATGGGGGGGGGGAGGCAGAGGGAGGGAAGGAAAATCGCACAAAATGGAATAGAAAAGAACACAAGGGACCATGGAGATGGATCACGGGTGAATTGGTGGTGGGCTACCCAAGGGGAATACAAAATGTAAAAGACATAAATAACAATAAAAATATATATTAAAAAAAAAAAGAAGGGGGAGAGCAGAAACACCCAAATGGGAAGGCTAAGTTGAGGCCGCAGGTGGGGAGATGAGGTGGTGTGGGCGTATATATGTTAGTCTTTGGGCACTAAAACCCCTGAAACTGACGCCGGGTCTATACCAGCACCTCAGCCCTTCCTCACCACCCCTCAATCAGAACGGGCCCAAACCCCAAGCAAAAGCCATTCATCCCTCTGAAAGCTCTCCACTGTCAAGGCCAGTGAGGACAGGGGCGAGCTGGTGCCCCAACTCGAGAGCCTTCAGTGATTCTGGCCCTGAATCCCTCGCTCTGGCAGCAACCAGGTGGCAGCCCGTGGGTTTGGCTTCGGGCAGACTGGCCAATTCTGTATGCGCTGGAAAGGAAGACTAGAAAGGCTATTTCAGAGGCGATATTGCCCTGGGAGGTACTAGCAGAACAGGGGGCGCATCATCCCAGCCTACGCGCAGAGGAAGGCGGGGCTCACTAGCGAGGGCTCCTGGAGAGGTTTGGGAGGCCAGGTCCAGAGACAGCTCGCTGCGCCCACAGCGCCCTCGTCACAGCGCCCTGGTCTCCGCGGTGACTCTCACGCTCACTGTCCTTCCTTTTTAACACGCTTGGGACAAAAATAAAATCTAAATGTCTTTCCTTCTACATTAAAAAGCCACTCGTTTTACAAGTAGAATAACTGATTTGGGGATAAATGGTGTAGATTTGTGTTACAGCATCTGTTTATGGTGTACCCAACCCTACAGATTAAACTAGTTGGAATCATTTTAAAACCATCATTCTTCATATTCTAGCCCAAACTCAATTTTCCCCAACTCTCTACCCCTGCACTTAACCCTATTAAAATTAATTACATTTATTATAAATATGTTTTTGTAGAACTGTTCTTTATTCCCAATATGCCGCCTGTTTATCATTTTCTATTTCCCAAGGTCTAGTCTATTACATGGCATACAATGGAAAGTTAATATATGCTGAATGAATAAGTGGATATGCAGATTTTGATAGTCTAAGAAATGGGAAATGGATAAAATAGCCACATAAAATTATCACTGAAAACAATAAAAAGACTGAATATGGCACTGTTCCGGCCTGGAGTTCCTCAACCAATTTCTAGTGGGGAATAAAATGATTCCTGGAAAAGATGAGTCAAGAAAAATAGATATCAAAAGATAAAAATTTTTTTTTAATTCAGTTCTGGAAACAGTATGAGCATTGCACTGAGAATAAAGCACAATTAATTGTGAGAGACCTAATGGGCAGGATGCCTAAGACCCTGGGGGGACAAATAAGAATAGGGAGAGAAGTTAAGATGTCATCTTGTTATCTATTTAATTGTAACTGTAGATTTTTATCTTATTTCCAATATTTTCCTACCTTTACATTTTTTAATATATTTCATAACTTACAGCTAAATAATGAAATTGTAAAGTCATTGAAAACGGTTCACTAGGATGATGTTTATGGATTTTTGGTTCTGGTTAAGATTTTTACTTGAATTTTATTATTTAATGAGCTTGTGATATGACGTCACACGGAATGTTTCTCCCTGGCATGGCCAAGTCGGTACTGACAACGCTTTCTTAATAAATTTGGAATATTTTCTAGACACTTGCACATACTTTGAATCACCCAAATGGCAGTGAAAACTGTGTGGACATAACAAACTTCTAAGTAAATTTCGTGAAGGCAAAGATGTTTGTGTTTTGTTCATTTCTTATCTGCACTATTGAATCCTCAATACATTGATGTCGCTGGATGTATTAGAATCCTTCTTATTGTCAATGGGTTGCTGTCTTGAAGGAAGAAAACAATCAAGTCTAAGGTCACAGGAAATCTTCAAGAGAAAAATGAGTGCAGCTTCAAATTACAGACAAAAATAGTGTTGGAGGGTGAAAACGAAAGACTTTGGAGGTTGCAATGTGAGGGAAGAGTGGTTCTCACAGAAGGTCAAGTCTATAAAGAATAGAGCTAGCTGAACTGGTGCAGAATTTGATATGCTGTTCCGGAGAGTTAGAAAAAAATTCATTTCAGAAAAAGTATTCAGCTGTCTGGCTCCCTTTTGTTTCCCCTGTGCCTGGAACAATGCAAATTGTGTGGGGGCCCATCCAAAAATATCAAGTGACCGCCCGCAGATTGGGCTGGGTGCTAAGAGGTTATGCACACAAGGATAATATAGGCCCTTCCCCTTCCTCTCTGGCTCTTACACTTAGGAGAGGCAGTGACAGTATTCTGAAAACAAATGATTTAGTGCATACCTTGGAACGCACTGGCAAAATAACAAAAGAAGAAAGAGTGTGATGAAGAGACGTGAAAGGTTAGTTTGTCAATGAGCTTTATCAAATAATAAAGGACCCACGTAGGGTATGGATCTGGAATATCCCAGAAAGAGCAGAGCTGGTACTTTATCTTTCTAATGTATGTCATAAATATCTTGGGTTTTAGAAATCATCTATGACAATATTTTATACTTAATATGTTTCCCCATTTCTTCTAGATCTGAGTATTTCTGTTCTAGTGGATCTTTCTCTGCGTATCGTGGCTGCTTTTTGTTTGTTTGTTTCTTGAGGCCAAGGTCAAATTATACATGTATCTTTTAAAAGACAATAGTTCTGCAGGTGGAGAGTAATTACTTTTCCAACTTCTATAGTAAATTTTCTTTTAAAATACCAGCAACAGTGTGAAATTGAATAGACATCAGATGGAGCTCAAACTATTTATTTCTGCCCTCACACTGAAGCTGTACTGAAATTAAACAATGCATTCTGCTGCTTGAAATTGCTTTCCTACCTAGGCATGATCCAGGTACAGAGATACCACATTAACACACACACACACACACACACACACACACACACACACACGTACAACTTCATTCTTAGCAGATCGTAGCAACACAACAGTCTTGACTTCTTGGGTTACAATCATTCTTGGGAGCAGGAATGCCACTGGCAATTGGGTTTTTTGAGTGTAATTTAATTTGGTACTAATTTCCAACAAAAGTGTTTGCTACATTATAATTTATTTTGCTCTTTATGGAATGATCTTAATTATGTCCTAAATGTTAACATTATGGTTGACTTTTAATTAGCATATTCCAAGAAGAGAATTTAATCCAGGTAGGGCTATGAAGGCATTGATTTTCTGTCATCTTTGTCATGAGGTCAAGTGTGATGTGTGGATGCTGTTGTATTTAATATAAATTCTTACCAAGAACACTGAAATATTTCAGTACTATCGATGCCTGCTTTAAATAACCATTCCCATTGATTTGAGCAGAAAAATTATTGGAGTGGATTTAGCACTTGTATGCTATGACTTATAGTCCAAACCTGACCTATTGATCAGATAGTCACAGAATTATTGCACTTTACGCATACTCGTCAAATACACAGCATGCCAAAAAAAAAAAAAAGAGAAAAAAAAAAGAAAAAGAAACCAGCTGGTGTACTCCAAGTGGCTTATAGACTACCTGTCCTTCTGGTTGTTTCCTGATGTACTTTCAAGTGGCTACACAAAAGTTGTTATAGATGTGCTTTTCTTACAGTGTGTGTAACTGCTAGGCATCTGAAATATTGTCATATAATTTGTAAGAAAATTCCTGAGGCACTAAGAGTATAAGGGGCTTCCTGGATTTCGACAGACAGCCATAAAAGCCATGCCAATAGGCAGGACCTTGACATATGGCTAGACTTGAAAATTCAAAAGATGTAGACAGCAAAGTGTGTGGGGTGGAATTGCCTGCTTCCTTATTTCTCAACGAATATTAGAATTTTTTTAATTATCGCCAAGTTATCGCCAAGTTACGCCAAGTTACGCAGAAGAGTGCAGATCTAGAATACCTCACAAGCTCTCCAGGAAGCTGCTCTCTCAGCGTCATCTCTGCTCCAGCTAGACCTTTATAGTCACTTAATAGTCAGCTGACCTCAAACTTTTTGATTTTTTGTCTTGCATCTCACTACTGTATTGTATCCTATGAACTTGGAACAACTAATTTTTTTTTGTCTTGTTCCTCTTACCTGCGGCTAAGCCTGATGATTTTATACAGATTCTTATCTTTGTCATGCACCCAAACTCAACTTTCCAACTTCCCGTGTTTTGTACAGGGCAAAGAAAACATTCATTCCATTTTCAAGATAAGCATCAAAAAGAAAGGAGATTTCAGGGCAATGAGCTGATGTCACATACTATGCCTTTATTTTCATAGCTCCTCTGAGTTTTCTTGTTCCTTGAGAGAACTGTCACTGGGGAGGAAAATTAGCCCATCTCGATTCGAGCAAGTCAGCCTGTGTCCTGAGATTCACATCACTAATTCGTACCATGATGAGCTTGATTTCAATTATCTCTGTTATGCTAATCTATAGTGTCTCTAGTTAACACTGTTAGCAAATCCATCAAACATCCTCATGCATTGGGATTCCCAGGCTTGTGGTTACAGGTAGTTTGATATCCGTGAAGGTGAATCGATCAGTCAGGTAACTGGTTAGTAAATATTTGACTTTATTTTGAATCTTAATGCATAGTGCTCTCATATTTTTAAAAAATATTGAATTTGGTTGTTCTTGGATGAATTTTACTTAGCACACGCCAAATGTAATAATCTTTCTGGTTTCACCCTTTAAAAAATTATCCTTCCGGCCTCCCTTGGTGGCACAATGGGTCGAGCACAGCGCTGTGGAGCTGTTGGCAGCTGCGGTAGGAGTTCAATGCCTGGCGGAGGAGATTCCCACATGACGCAGCAGATTTCTCCTGCCTTCCCCGCTGCTCCCTCAGCAGTGTATTTCTGTCAATCTGCTTGTTCTGCTCCCCACTCTGTCTCTGGTGAACCCTCTCACCCCCCCCCACACCTCTGGCCTGCACCCCAGCTTGTATGCATAAATAAATAAATCTTAAAAAAAATAGAAAGAATTATTCTTCCTGTGGGAGGGGAGGGTATTGCTGAAAAACCAAACTCTGGAGTTAGGTGAGTTGACACAGTAGTGTGCCATACACTAAGTGTGAAATATTGTTGGTCATTATTATTATCAGTACAACCATGTGTCACACAAGGACATCTGGGGTGACAGTGCGCTTGTGTAGGGCGGCCCCAGAGTTCCTATTGCCTGGGGACAGGGTAGCGATGTTCACACCGAGAGGTTTACAGTCACCCACCTTACACTCTCCTGCTCACCACGTCTCCTGGCAGCGTGGCGTCCCCGGAGCGGGTTGTCATCGCCTATCGTTTTGTTCATCGTAGCCTCTAAGCACACAAAGTGCCATTAAGATGCCCCGTTAAGTGAACGACCTGAACATAAAATTAAATGTGATTAAAAGCAACCAAAGAGGAAAATCAGTGACAGTATTTATTACTCAGCCTTCAGGCCTGTCCCATTTCATCAGAGCTACGATCCTGAAGAATAAGAACGAAGTGAAGGACGCTGTTAAAGGATCTGCTTCATTCGATGCAATGAGACTAACAAAAATTCAAGAAGGGCCTGTGTCAAATGTGTGCAAACTTGTCAGGACCTGGGTTGACTCAGACACAGAAGGGCCTCATCTCAACACCTGACGGTCACAACCAAGGTGCAAAGTTTATTTTGTTTTTTTTTTTTTTAAAGATTTATTTTATTTGTACATACAAGCTGGGGTACGGGCCAGAGGTGTGGGGCGGCGAGAGGGCTCACCAGAGACAGAGCAGGGAGCAGAACAGGCAGATCAGAAATACACTGCTGAGGGGAGCAGCGGGCGAGGCAGGAGAGGTCTGCCGCGCCATGTGGGATTCTCCCCTGCCGGGTGTTGAACTCACATTGCCGCTGCCGACAGCTCCACAGCACAGCGCCACCTGGGAGGCCCCAAGGTGCAAAGTTTATTTGTGACATTGAGACTTCAAATTATTTGCAAAAATGAGAAGGTTGCAAATATGATCCTATGCTCTACGATATTCACACAACAACAAAATCAACTAGTGATACATTTCTCATAGTCTAGCCCTGTCATTAAGCAACACGTGAGTATATTATTATTGTATTAATATTATTATTGCTATTATTCTATATTATTATTATTATTATCATTGCTCTTGTTTTCAGCCACCTGGTTTTACCTAATTGTGGTTCAACAGTGGTATGTTGTTCACAGACCTTCACAATTTGGTGGGTTCGTCTTGACTTTGAAGTGTGTTCATTTCCCAAGTGGGCTTGCTTTATTTTCATTGTAGGAAGAAATAAAATCTGAGCATGTTTCTGTAAGTGCATCAGAACAAAAAAGACCTAGGAAACAGTTGTAAAATTCTGTAGGAGACAGAGTATAAGAGTATTCATTTTCTGTTGTGGAATTATCCGAAGCGTTAGGGCTTAAAACAAAATTGTTCTCTTATAGTTTCTGTACATCAGAAACCCAAGCACAGCAAAACTAGGTCTGCCATTCAGGCAATCAAGTTTTTTTTCTGGTACTGTGATCAAGCCTTCTTCCTGTACTGGGATTTCTTTTGCAGTTCAGGTTCTCTCCCAAGCTCATTAGATAGATGCAGAATTTAGACCTTCTGGTGTAGAATAAAGACCCTCAATAGGATTGGACCCGAGGCGGCCCTTTGCTGCCATCTAGCGGCAGTTCACCGACACAGCTGCGCTTTCTTCAGGGCCAGAAGGCTTGTCATTGTTGCCTTTTATCTCTTTTAAGCACTCACTTGATTGGGTCCCACTCAGGATCATCTCTCTTTTGATTAACTCACAGTCAACTGATTAGGGACCTTAATTCCATCTGCACAATCTCTTTGGTCCTATACCATAACATAACCAAGGGAGTGACGTCCCCTGGTGTTCTTAGTTTCTGTCTGCATTTAAGGGCAGGGGATTAGCAGGCAGTGGGAATGGCGGGTAGGGGAGGGGGGCTATCATAGAGTTCTGAGTGCTCCAAATCTTCTTGAATGATAACAAAAGTATTGATGCTTGCTGGGCTGGTAAATACCCTTTCCATGGAAACAAAGTAACATATTTTTGTACGACACTGAAATAAATCCAGTTTGGGGTTGTCCAGGAAATGGCAATACCTGAGGGTACACAGAGCAAACCAAGACTTGAAATGGAAGTGGATGAAGAATAGCAGCCTGCAGAGAGGCTTAGGGAAAGTCAAGTTCAAAAACAAGGTAGTATCAGTATGCAGGGAGGCCCTTTGAGTGAGTTAGAAAATGTGAGTTTCATAAATTCCACAATAGAGAAATGTATTTATGCTTTCTACATACTCTTATGCACGAACAGGGAATATCTGTAAACAAAAATATTCCTTAAGATACATAGGGAGAAGCTAACTGAATGCTTTATTTAATTTTTCCTCCAAAAATGAGGTTAAGAACCTCAGGAAAGCATATGGAGTTTAAAAGATTTCATTTCTAATTAAATAGCTTAAATATTTGTCAAACATCACAGAGTGAGAGGAAAGCATTTTTAAATTTAGAAATAGTAGATAAAAGGATAAAGCAGGCAAATTTAGCTATCTATCTAGAAATATTCTGCATGAAACTAAAAGTTCATATATGAGAAACATTTATGGTAAATTAATACAGTGATAGAGGGTTAGCAGATTTACATGAACTCATTCTGTAGTCAATGAAAGATAGTCTGTAAAATAATTAGTGTGAAATACCTGAAAAGGGCACAAATGGACCAAAACTACCATTTCCTGAATGCTTATCCTATGTCAGCAAGCCCAGTGATTTATAACCCTCAATTTTATTTTATTTTATTATTTTATTTTTTAAAGGTTTATTTATTTATGCATACAAGCTGGGGTTCAGGCCAGAGGCGTGGGGTGGCAAGAGGGTTCACCAGAGAGAGTGGGGAGCAGCACAGGCAGCTCAATGGAAATCCACTGCTGAGGGGAGCAGCGGGAGAGACAGGAGAGGTCTGCTGCGCCATGGGCATGGAACTCGCGTCGCCACTGCCAACAGCTCCACAGCTCAGCGCTTAACCGCTGCGCCACCAGGGAGGCCCTAACCCTCAATTTTAATGCTTAGTTGATATTAGTATTATTTTAAGAATGAGCACAGGGATTCAAAGACATTGAGTGCCTCAGGTCACAAGACCTCGGTCGCTTCCCCAGCCAAGGTCAGACCTAACCTCTGCTTCTTCCCTCACCTCTCTCCTGGTCCCACTTACTACCTCACAAATGGGTAGTTCAGGAAGGAGATTCAGCTATTCTTCAGTATATGGAGTAAGATATTAATCTCTCTATTAATCAAAGAATTTTTAAAATGAGGTACCATTTCATTTATCCAATTATGAAGTTTTTACTCACTTTAACATATACAGACTTCAGTTTGGCTGGTTCTCAGGCAGGTCCAAACCCTTACCTCCTTTATTTGCCTCAGCTCCAATTTTGAAAATATTAAGAGATTCAGGTAGTAAAATTCTAAAACCTAGCATTCTGTGTCATTTTCTGTAACCACTAAGGATTCTGAAAACATGTTCCTGAAGAATTTTGCAGGCATAATTCTTGGGCTAATGCTAATAAATTGAATATGAGGGTGGTAGATTATCCCCTGAAATACTGGTAGGAGAGCAGGAAAATAATTCAGGGGAGAGGAAGGAACCAGTGAAGACAGCATTCTGAGTCAGCCACTGCTGGGGAGCTCTGGAGGAAGAGCTGAGCTTGTACCCCCAAGCTACCCCAGCCAAGGGGCAAGGGGGCAGAGGTTTTATCACCAATTTCCAGCAGCCACTTGTGAGAGCTGCTTTCACAGCATGTTAAGTCTCTGGCATTTTGAACAAATATTTGAGGAGGCTTTGGAAACTGGAGACGCCCCTAGGCAAAGAGATATGGACACCAACAGTCCAGTGAGTGACATGCACTTTCAATATTTCTTTGTTTTTTGATTATTAAGTAACTTTTACATTATTACTAAACTTTGTTTAGAATGGGACAGAAGACATTATAAAACCATCATATTAATGGTATTTATGAAGGTTTTGTGCTAACATGAAAGATGTTTATTATAAGAAAAATTTTAAAATAGAATCCAAATCACATATTCATATTATAATGTAATAGGTTTGCATCAACATTAAAACACATATAGAAAAAAAATGCACATAGGAAGAAAATCCAAAAAAAGATTCAGAGTTGCTTTGGGTATTACTTTTTACCCTACTTTTCAGTACTATGTTTTCTCTATTTCCTTAAATATGTAAACATTCCTTTTATAGCCAAAAAGTTTATTTACCTTTAGATAGGCATTTATGCCCCTAAAGTTATGCCCTTTGAGTTTAGAGGTCCCTATTAATATTTCCCCTAAGTGCCAGAGAGATTAAGTAGGGTATGCAGAAGAGCAAAGTGGTTTATAAACCAACAATTGGCCCTAAGAAATTGTATTTAAACCTCCTTAGAAACAAAGAATCGTTTTACCCTCTTTAGAAAGATTCGTTTTCTTAATCACTTATATACACAAGTAAACACCTATTTTTTATTTTTTTTCTTTTTATATATGTATATTTTATTTATATCTTTTATATTATTGTGTATTCCCCGTGGGTTACCCACCACCAATTCACCTGTGGACCGTCACCATAGTCCCTTGTGCTCTTTTCTCCCCTATTTTGTTTTTTTTTTAATATATATTTTTATTGTTATTTATGTCTTTTACATTTTGTATTCCCCTTTTCTCCCCTATTTTGATCCCTCATCCTCCTCTTCCCTGGCGGAATGTCTCTCATTTCTGGTTGCCTGCACTTTTCATTTTGGTTTTGTTTTTGTTGTTGTTTTTTTCTCCTCCTGATCTCCTGTTTGGTTCCCCTATATTCCTCCTATAAATGAAACCATTTGATATTTTTCTTTTTCCTTCTGGCTTATTTTGCTGAGCATGATCCCTTCTAGCTCCATCCATGTTGCTGGGAATTGTATGAGTTTATCTTTTTGATTGCTGAATAGTATTTCATTGTGTGTATGTACCACATCTTCTTGATCCAGTCATCTGTTTTTGGTCATCTGGGTTGTTTCCATATCTTAGCTATTTTAAACAGTGCTGCAATAAACATAGGGGTGCATGTGTCCTTTCAGATTAATGTTTTGGTTAACACCTATTTTTAAACACTGTTCTTTATTTTGTTATGATGGTGAAATTCAGAACTCAATTTCAAATCTCCAACCAATATAGCATTCTTGGTATCAGTCCCATTTGGTCAGGATGCATTATCATTTTTACATATTATTCAATAATGTTAATTCATATTTTGGTAAGATTTTTGTGATCTTTATGAAGGATATTACTTTAAAATTTTCTTTTTTTATAATTTCATTTGTTTAAGTGATGTATCATTTATTGAGGTAACATTGGTTTACAACATTACGTGATTTAGGGATATAGGTTCACCCCTCTTTAGATGTATGTTATCACATCACACCCACCACTGAAGTTTTCCCCCATAATCCATTGGGGCCCATCTACACTTTACTTCCTTCCCCCAATCCCTCTTGGATAACTGCAATTGCAGTCATATTTCTAGGGTTTATTTTGCTTTAGTTTTGATTGTTCTTTTGTTTCTTTATATTCCACATAGGCACAAAATCATATGATACTTATCTTTCTCCTGACTTACTTCTCTTAGCATAATCCCCTTCATTACCATTCATGTTGTCCCAAATGGCGAGACTTTATCTTTTTATATCCAAGCAGTATTCTATTGTGTATATACACCACTTCTTTATCCATTCATCTATCTGGCACTTAGGTTGTTTGTATAACTTGACTGTTGTAAGTAATGCTGCAATAAACATAGAAGTGCATATATATTCTTTTAAATCAGTGTTTTTACATATTTTAGATAGACACCAAGGAATGTAATTGTTGAATCATGGGGTAGATCAATTTTTAATATTTTCAGAAGCCTCTATACTGTTTCCATAGGGCCTGGACCAGTCTACATTCCCACTAACATTGTAGGAGTTTTTATTTCCTTCCACATCCTCACTATATTTGTTTCTGACATTTTTGATATGGGCCATTCTCATGGGAATGAGGTGACATCTCATTGTGGTCTTGGTCTGCATCTTCCTGATGATAAAGGATGATGAGCCCTTTTTCCCATATGCCTGTTGGTCATCTGTTTGTCTTCTTTGAAGACATGTATTTTGTATCTATTATATGATCAGATCATATAAATTGTTCATGAGATAATGCATGAATACATTTTCCACGTCCCAGACTTTATCCAAGGAGAGACAGATCATTATTGTTGCGTTGCTGACCTGAGGGCTCCTCAGGTGTCCATCACTGCCAGACATGTTCCATCAGGTCAATGTGTAATAGTCATCTGGTGTAGACTCATGTCTTATCTCACCTGGGTCTCAATAAAGTCTGATAATTTATTTATTTATTTATTTTGTGAAAGCCATTTCAAAGAGCCATGAAAAGAGAGGCAGTTCATGAGCACTTTGGAAGTCTGACCGTGGGCTGCAACGCAAGTATCCCGAGCATCTGTGTGTTCATTATGGGCTGGTCTGTCCCGCTGCACAGTAAACACGGGTTCCTATAAGACATCATGACAGACGTGTCCTTTTAGAAGCTTAATTGTTTTCTAGATCTTTCACATGAGAAGTTATTTCGGAGGAGCATTTTGAAGGAAAAAAAAAACAAAACACCACAAATGCATTGTAAACAGCATTTACTCTCCTGCATGAGAATAACTGTTCAAAATGGCAATTATCCAAAACACTAAAAAAAAAAAAATCCAACAATTATTAAACAGGTTTAAGTCTTTTCATATTAAATAGATGGGCAGGATATAAATGGCTTAAGAAATAATGAAAATTTTCATAGTTGGCATACCAATTTCTGTTGTATCAATATTTCAAAATTCCACAAAAGCTACAAAAATCAAAATAATGAATTATGAACAATTAAGATTGAAAAATGTGAAAAGAATGATTACATAGTCACAATAGTGGAAATTACAGTGAAGTCCATTAAACATATATTTTTTTCACATAGCATATTTTGTCCTCTGGGCTTATTAAATATCATTATAAGCAGAATAAAGGGCCAAGAACATTTCTGGCCATTGACAAGAATTGCTTTAGGATTTCTAATTCTCTTATTACTTTTATTTAAACAAGTAACAGGAATCTGCTCTATTTCTTAAATTCTGAAAGCTGTTCTCAATCAACCACATTTCTTCTACAGCATTTACCAAAAAAACAACCAGTGTCTTTATCAAATATGCAAATGCTTAATTTAATGTGTGGTTTCCAATTCAATTAAGAGTTTCCTGCAAGGCTATGCTGTTTTTAGAGTCAATTCTGATGCCTGCCCATTCGTATTATTTTTGGTTTCAACATGTACCACGAGGCAAATCCTTTAAAGCTTGAATATTCTAGGTGATAAATTCCTGCATTTCACGAAAACCATGAATTTCCTTGTAGGTGAGAATCGAAATCCTAAAATATAATTTTGCTTTATAGCATCTTGTTATATACATCTTTCCTTGGAAGGGATTATTTCTGTATTTCCTTGGATAACTCCAAAACCTAAGTGCTAACTCCTCCCTTGAGACTTCTCTTTGAAGTCTTATAGCATAAAGCAGATTTGTTCAATGAATCTCAGTAGACTAACACATCATTGTACTAAGTCAAGAAAAAGATAATATTTTGATGCTGGAGGAACAGTGTTTTTTTGAGGACTAATAAGGGTCTGGACTCATATGCCACTAAAGATATGTTAGTAATTAGTGGCCTGTTTACAAATGCAGACCTTCTTTGACATTTGGGAAGGTATGTCTAAGCAGACAGCTCCAATTGACTTCAGAATGCGAACTGGCCCCATAGTGTATTACTGAATTATAAACCTGCCTCCTCCACCAAGATGAATTTTATGTAAACATCCTGGGAGTCTTCTGAGGAGGCCTGACCTGCAGGGAACCTCCTGTCTAGTTCTGCTGCTCTCTGTAAAACTACATGATGCAAAGCCCTTTGCTGATTCTAAAAATAGGGAGTATAATTAGTCTTGCAAATCAATGTTTCCACTCATCAGGATGACAAAATAACTTGTTAAATAGCATGCTTAATTTACATATCCAAGAGTCAACAAAAGCTTCATCTACTATTTATTTGATGATATCCTTTTAGGAGAAAAAAATGCAATTCACTGGCCGCCTGCCACTCTCCAAAATATAGGAGGTAATTAGAACCATACTGTTGTCGTGTTTTTATAGCAAAATACAATCTGCTTTCCGAGAAAATATGCCATTATCTTATCTGAGTTCCTTTATTCGTAATTATTATGATATATATGCTTGTGGGTAAAATTAATAAAAATATGAGTAAATGGAAAATGAATTTTACATGTAGTATCTTAAGATTATTCCACAAAAAAATTAGAAATAAAGATAAATATTATTTGTACCCAGGACTATATGTATTTGTTTTGTTTTGTTTTGTTTTGTTTTTTTGTATAGTAAAGGATAAAAATGATATTCAACAATAAATGTTTTTTTTTAACATTAGACCAGTGACATATTTTATTAAGTTATATGAAATAATAGTAATTTAAGGAATTTTACTGATCCTGGACTTGCACTATTATTAAAATATTTTGAATACCACCAGCAGCAAAAATTTACCAAGCTTATGAGAAAATATGAAAACATTTAAAGAAAGACATTTCTACATTCATTTTGGATGTGGGTTATATTTTTTTAATTTTGGGTTCATGTTCTCTTAATAAAGTTCTGTTAATTCTGTTTAGTTTTCAATCATCATAATATGCTTAGTTGATGAATCCTTTGTGGACTAGAAACTCTTTCTCAGTTCTGCTTCCAATACCTTACAATACTACTATCGTAATAAATATTTGAATGATTTGACTTTACTAATTAAACATGAAAACAAGGTACTTAGTATCTGAAGTTTGGAAAATGCATTATTCTTTCTAAATGGAATATTATTCCACTTATTATAAGCCCCCTGAAGATGAAGGAAAGGGACCCCCAAATTTTTTTTTTTTTTTTTTTTTTTTTTTTTTTTTTTTTTTTTTTTTTTTTTTTTTTTTTTTTTTTTTTTTTTTTTTTTTTTTTTT
>PVIJ01008667.1:0-72429 GCA_004024925.1 Scalopus aquaticus
AGCAACCCAGATGTCCAAAAATAGATGATTGGATCCAGAAGATGTGGTACATATACACAATGGAATACTATTCAGCATGGAAAGAAGATAAACACATGCAATTTGCAGCGACATGGATGGAATTAGAGGGGATCATACTCAGTGAAATAAGCCAGAAAGAAAGAGAAAAATATTGAATGGTTTCACTTATAACAGGACTGTAGGGAGGCCGGATGGGAGAGAGACAATCAGTGTGGGCAGGGGAGGGAGGCGGAGGGAGGGAAGGAAAAGGGCACAAAATGGAATAGAAAAGAACACAAGGGACCATGAAGATGGATCACGGGTGAATTGGTGGTGGGCTACCCAAGGGGAATACAAAATGTAAAAGACATAAATAACAATAAAAATATATATTTATAAAAAAAATTAAGACAGAAGACTTAAAAACACATTTTGAGAAGCCAACATTACTTTGATACCTAAAGTAGTCTATGATATCACAGCAAAACTATAGACCAATATCCCTGATGAGCATGAATAAAAAAAAATTCTCAACAAAATCTTAGCAAACCAAATTCAACAATGCAAAAAAAAAAAAAAAAGAACTTAGATTATGGCCAGTTAGGTTTTATTCCTAGTTGGATGCTTCAACATCTGAAAGTTGATCAATGTACTTGCACACCATATATTTGACAAATGACTGATATCCAAGGTCTATAAGAACACATACAACTCAACAAAAAGAAAACAAATAATGCAATCAAGAAATGGGCAAAAGAGCTAAACAGACGTTTTCCAAAGAAGACATGCAGATGGCCAACAGGCACATGACAAAATGTTCCTCATCTCTTATCATCAGGAAAATGCAAATCTAAACCACAAAAGAACATCTCAAACCTGTGAGAAGGACCCATATAAGAAATACCCAAATCAACAAGTCTTGTTGAGGACATGGAGAAAAAAAAGAACCCAACCTTTGTACACTGTTGGTGAGAATGTAGCGTCGCCCAGCCTTTGTGGAAAATAGCATGAAAGTTTCTCAAAATATTAAAAATAAAGTTGCCACAAAATCCAGCAACTCTGTTTCTAGGTATCCATAACTCTTCTATGGTACTCAATACATTGATTCATTCATTCTTTCGTTCATTACTTGCAAAATCTAAGAACTTAATTTTAAATTCATAAACTTTTTAAGCCATTTGTATATCATTTCCCCTAATCTCCAAATTATCTCTTATAAATAAAATGAAATTTCAGTGTAATAATTATTATTATGACTAACATTTTGAGCATTATACATTAACTAATTAAACCAGGTAGTATGTTAAACACTTTATTTTCACTATATTTGTAATTCTTTCAAGGACCACCTCAGTTTAGTACCAGTATTATAGACCAGACACTAGCTAAATGTTTTATTTATATTCTCTCATTTAATGATCCAAGAAGCCTAGGATTTGGCTGCTATTATTATCCTCATTTTCAGGTCAGATCATACAGGCTTTGAGAGGTTTAATAACTTTCTTAAGGTGATACAACCCCTAGTTTGGCTGATGCTAGAAACTGTTCCTAACCCAAGACTCTATTTCCCTTCTCCGTGATTCTGAATATACTGAGTCAGAATGGAAAACCTCAAGCAGTCATCATTTGAAGAATTCAGAATAGAAATTTTACTTTTAAAATTGAACATAGATACAAATGTAGTTGAAGAAACCCAATTTTATAGTTAAGTGTGAGGCTCTACCTACATAAAATAATAAGAAATCCTTCACTTGTTATCAAAATTCAATGTTCCAATCCTAACCAACACGTGCCATCGTTGAAGGGCAGCTCTTTCATTAAGGGCTAACCACTTTCGACTCGTTGCACCTTCACTAAGAGAATTTAGTTCTCTAAGTTACCAACATTTAATCAGTCAAATAGTGATGTTACCTGTTATGGGCAAATATAGTTGCTTTTGTTTTAATATTTCATGTTGCTCAGCAGAAATCTCTGAAATATGACTTTTACATTTTGTAAACTGGAGTGAAGAAATACAAAGGAATGTGTGCAAAATGTCTCATATACCACTAGCGCTGTTTTTGTCCTTTTGTATTGTCATGTTAAGTTTCCAATGAGATATTATTTTATGAGATTAAGCAATTTGTATTTATTGTAACTTATTTTCATCTACAATACCTAGTTTCTTATCAATTCTTGCCAATACATCTTTATTTATTGTAATTTGAATTTCTTCTGTTTCTCTTTTATGCCTTAATATATGATTCTCCCACATTTTATTCTGTTTTCTCTGTGATATTTTAATTCTAATACAGTGGTATTTTTGCCTTAATCACTTGGGTTTCCTTATTGATCTGGACCAATTCTTGTTCAGTGTGTTATTTTCTACATGCCTTTTTATTACTGGTTTCACAACATAAGTTTTAAGGTTTATGTTTATGGTATAAGTGTATTTATTGTCCTTTATTTCTCTTATGGGTGTTTTTTTTTCTTTTATAAACCTCATCAGATCTGATTTTCATATTTATCAAGGTTTGTCATTTCAAAGGTAAATGTTTTCGTCCTTTCTACCATTGACGTTCACATTTGTCACAACACTGTCAGCCAACATAATTTTTCTTAACAAATCTTTAAATATTATGTACACGGATCAGATAAGCTCATAAATATTCACCAAACTAACACACATATCCAGGGAAACATGTCAGTGGAAATATTAACAGTATGTTTAATCAGCAGCAAAAAGGAGCTTGACTGAATCATAAGAACAAAAGATTTCAGGCACTATGTGCAAATATATAAACACAGACTATCTACACAAAGCAGAATATAGTAAATTATTACCCATCCAATTAAACCTAGAAGCAGCATTGAGACATAGGATAAGTAAAAATTACTAAGAAATTATATCCATGAAGCGGGGCCTAAAATTATTTGCCTGGAATGTTATCTAATAAACTAGCTATGCCAGATTAATGATACTGGTTTTCTCCAGTCTCAATAAGGAAACACTATGGTATATAATGTCAGTCTTATTTGGACTCCAATGTGCATTTATGTGAATTGTATTTTCAATGTTACCATAGTAGGAGTAAACAGAAAACCATGGATGTACTACGAACTGTGCATGAAATGAATAATGTGAAATGTATTTTAAGAAGTATATGGCACTGTTATCACCTGCTAACTTGGGTGAGCTTCTAATCAAGAAGGGCACACAAAATTATCCAAACTGAAGA
The DNA here is from genome assembly GCA_004024925.1 of Scalopus aquaticus. NCBI lineage: Eukaryota > Metazoa > Chordata > Mammalia > Eulipotyphla > Talpidae > Scalopus > Scalopus aquaticus. The sequence continues at coordinate 3,219 of PVIJ01008667.1, forward strand.
AACCATAATCATTTGGTGCCATGAAAACTAAGTTTTGGATAAAAAATGAAACAATGAATTGCTTAACTGTTTTTCCCTACTGGTTAAAGCTTCAACACAGGATGATTTGTTCATTCCTTTGATTAACCTCATCAGTATCTCCCAAACCTGAAAAATCTCTCTAGATGGTGGCATCCTTACAGGACTGAGGAATTTCCATTTTTGTAATGTATGATAAAATATCTGGCAATCAGCAACATTTAATAACTTGGACTTAATAAAAAAAAAAATCTCAGAGATACAATTAAAACTGTCCTATACTACAACAAGGAAGGTTTAGAAATATGCACTTTTTATATTAGAATATTAACATTGACCAAATCACAGTGCTCCTAGTGATAAGGTAGAAGCCCATTAACAAATTCATAAATTCATATATAGCTATCCAATGACATTAGAGAGGGTCTGTAACTCTTTCATCCAATAAAGACATTATAGCCATGTTTGTAGGCAATCTCTAAGATGAACTCCAATGAGTCCTGCACTGGATATTCATGCCTTGTGTCCTCATTCACCTCTTAAGTGTGGGCCAGATTTAGTTATCCCTTCTAAACAATAGAACACAACGAAAGTGAAAAGATGCCTCTTACGAGAATAGGTTCCCAAGAGATTACATCCTTGGGTGCCGTCTCTTGCTTTTTCTCTCTATCTTTCTCACTCTGAGGGAATACAGTTGCTATATTTTTGTGATGCTCTATGGAAACTACCACATGGAAAAAGCTGTTATTTCCATCTTACGGTCAGTGAAGACCTCCAACCTTCTAACAGCTGTGTGAGCGTATTTGGGAGTAGATCCTTCCCCAGTAGGACTTTGAGACATCTGAAATCCCTGCCAATAACTTGCCTGCAACCTTGAAAGAGACTTTGAGTTAGAGATACCAGATGAGGCACACCTGGATTCCTGACCCACAGAAAATATGAGGTAATAAAGTTTTGCTGTTTTAAGCCATTACATATCAGTGTTATTTGGCAGACCACAGTAGATGACTAGGACATCAAAGATATATTGTCTGTGATTGTTTATTACGAATAAGGATAGTATAATTTATCAGTAGTGATAAAACATAATGTTTTAAATTAACACTCCATCATTGACTTAAGAAGGCAGTTTAAGTACCAAAGTCTTTGAAGATATTAGCTCTTTTAAAAAATTGCATTCTACTGTCACTTCACAGCATAATATGATCTGAGTGTTAATGTGGGGATTGTGTCACAAAGAGATTCAAAGTGAAAATATGATGATTTACATAAAGCAAAGTGTGAAAGTAGAGATGAAATACACTACAGCCTTGCTTGACCAGAGCATTAAAACAAAATTCTCTTTCAGCTTCTCCATTGAAAAATACATCTCAACAATAAGTATTACCATATATATGTAACTACTAACACAGGAGTTTCCCTTCATATGTATTGGGAATACTGTCGTGCTTTTGTTCTCACACAAAATATAGTGAAATTGAAAGGAAAGACAATAGGAAAAAGAGTTCAGAGATACACCAAAATGGGGTAAAGACACATCCTTCTGTAAGTCTACTGTGAAAATATAGATTTCTTTCTTTTTTCTTTTGTTTTTGGTTTGTTTTTCTTTATGAGACACACTTCAAGAATGTTATAAAGCACTCAGATATAAAAGGATTATGGATTGATGTGCAGGGGCAATTTTTTTTTCCCTTTTGGCAGTCAATGTGAAAGCTGAGACAGTTCTAATCTGCACCAATCCTAAATATTCACTGACTTCAGAGAGCAGTAATTGGTCATTAACATCTACTGTTAGTCAGTGTGGAATATTCTCAGTTGCTAGATCAATGGGAAGATGCAAACTTATAGGCATAGACAAAGAAAATTAACCCAAATGAATTATTGAAAATATTGAATTAGAGAACTTACTGAATATTGGTTTCCTATGGCTATTGTAATAAAGAATCACAAATTGGGTGGCTTAAAGCAACAGAAATGTAGTTTCTCTATTACCCAAGAGGGCAGAGATCCAAGTTCAAGGTGTTGGCGGGTATGATTTCTTTTGGAGTTTCTGAGAGGCAAAACATCCCATGCTTCTCAACTAGCTTCCAGTGGTTGTCTATAAGTCTTGACATTCCTTGGATTGTAGAAACATTATTCTAAAGTTGGCCTCCTAATTTTGTCTAACTCACTAACTTTGAAAAAATTGGAATTGTTTTAAAGGTAACCGACTGAACTGCCTCCATCTTCATAAGTATTCTTCTTGTGTCCCTGTGTCTTTTCTGTTTCTAATAAGGACACTAGTCATTGGATTTAATGTCCACTCTAAATCCTGAATGATTTAAACTCTATATCTGCAAAGAGCCTGTTGTCAAATAAGAGGTCTTGGTAGACATGAATTTAGTGAGGGCACTATTCAGCCCACTATACTAAAGTTGTATGTATAAAAAAGATAGCAATCTCCAACTTGAATATTTGTATGAGACTGAGTTTACAAGCAATGGCCACAGTCAGGCACTGGTTAAGATTTATCTGAATTTTTTAAATGATTTTCAATCAAGTGTAGAATACATTCTAGCAATAAGATTTTGGAGTCTTTATTATTTTGTGTGAAATCACACTTATTAGAATGTTGTTGTCAGAAAGGTAGTATTAAAAAAAAGATGTGAATCACAATGATCCCCTGAAGGATATTTGGCAAGTATGTTATGCTGTAAAACTTTCACGAACAACACAAAGGCTGAAATCTTCAGTTCTAAACATCTGCTGCAGAAATATGTATTCTGGAATGGTGTTGCTTGTATGGATGATATCAAATCACCTAATAAATGACCCAATGTGAAGCCACCAGTTTGGAAACTACAGCTTCCAAGACCATATGAGTAAAGCATATAAGTAACCTTAACTCACTAACTTTGAATAAAATTGGATTGACATAAGGGTAGCAAGCTGAACTACTCTTGACATTTTCTATAGGCTACTCCATGTAGTTTTTCAAGCCATTTCACATATTCTTCCAGATAATGATTTGTTGCTTGAGTATATTATGTTCCTGGGCCCTTAAAAATTAATATTTAAAAATTACCAATGTCATTTTGAACGTAGCATTCCAGTATTGGGGAGCACAAGAGGGAGCGAATGCCTTCACATATTTATTGTAAGATGTATAGAGAAAGCCTTTCTCAAAAGATGTCTGGAAATACATACCAATGGCATCAAGAATATTCATATTCTTTGACCCAGAAGATCCACTTGCAGAGATTTATCTTTAAAAAAAGATAAGTACACAAAACTATATATACTAAAATTCAATGTAGTATTGTTTGTAACAGTGAAAATTTATAAATAGCCTAAATGTTCCAAACGAAGATTGGTTAGACTTATTTGAGTTCATAAGAAAATAATGCAGTGAAATACTATGCGTTCATTAAAAGTGGTTTCTTAGAAAAATCTCTAACAACAAAATGATCTCTCTAACATACAGAGAAGTGAAAAAACACATACTATAAAAAGTGACCTCATTCATGTGAAAGATACCAAAAAAGGGACTTTGAATATCTATCGATTAAAATATTAAAGGATAATACATCTTAAAGGATGAAGCTAGGAGTATTCATCAGATTATAATTTTTACTAATATGTATTTTATAATTATAAACACATTTTAAAAGAAAACATCGATAAATGATTTCAAAAGTTTTAGACAAAATAGATGGCTTTATTAGGGCATGTATTCCATGCCCTCTCTTCTTCTGTTTTTTACATTTACCAATATTGGGTATATCAAAATTTAGATATTTCAATTATTTAAAGTAAAGTAAAGGAATATTTTTTCAAAACTTTAGCTGAACTAAATTAATTCATTTTATTGAGAGTTGTCTTCATAGTTCCTTTATATCTAGTTAATAATGTTTTCTTGAGTAAACGTAAGAACAAATATAACTCTTAGAAAGAAGAAAATTTTCCAAATGCTCTTACACTGACATTTATCAAACTATCCTTGGGGAGCAACTAGCAAATCTTAGTCCAGACCACTGGGCATTATAGATTCCTTTCTTGTTTATTCCCCAACGTCTTACCATTGATTTCTTCCTTATTGTAAGTTATTATAGCAATCCATACTACTCTAAGATTCCTGGTACGTATAATATTCTTCTATCTGCTAGCCAAACATTTTCTTCCAGCATAAAGAGCTATTCTGAATGTGAAGCATTTGACAGCAATGGATCAACACTTTAGAATACTAATTCATATTTTGTATGATTTGATTTTTATGACATTACTGGATGACAGGAACAAATTTGACTGACTAACAGAAAAATAAATCCGGCTTCTGGAGAACAATTAACGTACTTGAAAAGTTACTATGGAAAACGAGTAGACTACTATCAGATTCAGCAAAATTCACATTTTAGCAGACATTCTACTGTAGTTGTTATGTGTATTCATTGAATCATTTCCTAAACACTCAAGCTATTCCTTTGCAAAAAATTGGAAACACACCTACATTAAAGATTAGGAACCATACATTCATTTTCTCACAAGGTATTTATGCAATCAAGCAGTAAAAAATTTTATGTAGAAAAACAACAGCTCTAATACTTAAAATCATAGTTAATTTCACTTTTGTAACTTTTTCAAATACAAAATTCATTTTTGTGACTTTCCAGAAAAAATAAAGAATTCAAATTAAAGCCCAACTATGTTAATGGTTCCATTCCAGGACATAGTAGGCATGAGTTCAAATTCCTAACAACTTTTAAATGCAAGGGGAAATGATTTGGTCCCTCATAGAAGAATTAATTAAAATTCTTTGTTTAAAACAAGGAACTTGGTTCAAATTCCTCACCCAATAAATAGGTGGAGAAATGCTGAAGCCTATAATGGACAATTCAGGCAATATTCTCAAACAATAATGAGAAAAGAAGGAAGACTGTGTTCATGATTAATTTAATTAAAAATGATCCCTTGCCCTCCCTGGTGGTGCAAGCTTCAGCCTATGAAGCTATCTGCAGCCCCTCCAGCACTAGTTCAATCCCCGGCCAGGGAGCTAACCCACATGGCGAAGCAGACCTCTCCAGCCTCTCCCGCTGCTCCCCTCGTCAGTGTATTCCAGTGGATCCACCTGTTCTGCTCCCCACTCTGTCTCTGGTGAATCTTCTCACCCCCCACACCTCTGGCTTACACCCCAGTTCTTATATATATATAAATAAATAAATCTTTAAAAATAAATAAATAATAAAAAAGCTTTTAAAAAATGATTCCTTGTCTGTAAAATGTATGTGAGACTACTTCATGTGTAGGACCTTTGTGAAAATTGCATGAGATAATATATGTCAGTTTAGTCACAGGCTTGAAATTAGAATATAGTCTAATCTAGAGACTGTTAAAGACAGTCGGCTCAGTCAGTGTTTATATTCATCTTGTTATTTTGACAAGGTAAGATAAACCTATCTATGAATTCTATTCAACCAGAAAACTGTCTTCTTCTATCTCCAATTCTTTTAATTCTCAACTTGATCATCATGAGCAAAGAAAGAGGTACAGCAACCCACCTCTTTCATGGCCTCCTGTGAATAGAGTAGGCTTTCTATTTCTGAACCTGCTGCAAACAGGTTACATAGGAAATGGGCTACACACTAAATTATAGGGGAGCAAAAATCTGCGATTCCAAAATGTGTTGCTTAGGCAAGAGGTTCATTTCATGGAAGGGCCTCTGAAGGCGAGGTAGAGGTTTCTTTTGATATTTACATGTAAGTATCTCTCCATTAGGTTCTCTTCCAGAAGAATTAACTTCCTAATTTTTTTTTCAATGGAGAAGGTATATCTTAATCTGGATATCTTTTTCTACTGTGCTTTCCCAAATAAACTCCCTAACTGAGCTTTTCCTTCTTCCCCAACCCCAAAAGTTACTGGACTTAGCTATTTAAGATGAAATTTATAGCTATGTGGGTGGGTGACTTAGTCATGCTGGATCTCTCTCACATACATGGGAATTATATATATTATTATTACTAAACTTCTTGATGTTTTCATTTATCAGCCTTCCTGGTGCTTATTTGATTGTCAGCATAGAAGATCCCAGAGAGGTATGTGACTGACTATGTGTCCCCACAAAGCTTATGAATCAGTATTATATTATCAGTAAGAACAGATGCCATTAGCTGGGGTACAAGATTATACCTTGAGGGATTGTTGGGCATAGGGAGAAAATGCCCACAACTCTCTGGTTCTTTTTGGTCTGGTCAAGCAGTCAAAACATATCAGCCATGATGTGATTTAGCCAACCAATATGGAGAATTTACATGGTTATGGAGTGTAGAGTAAATGAGACAGAATGAGTGTTCGTGTTATTACACTAATGAATGGGATAGAGGCACGGGGTGTCAAGGAGAGAAGAGGGGTCTCACATTATGAGGAGAGGGTGACTCATGTCACAAAAACATAATCTTTAGATTTTTGTCCTGTCATAATATAAGGTTTCTCCAATAATAAGTTTCTTCTTGAAGATGACCCTAAATTTGAGTTGTCTTCGTTCTTTAATGTGATGGTAACAGTTTCTCTTAAACTGGGTTTCAACTGATCTTAGCTCCACATGCCAAGCTGGCATGTACTGGAAAAGCCTGTTCTAGACATCTTGGATGAAACCTATCTGAACATTTTGTGGGAGGTCTAGCCTTCAGTTTCCTTATTTGAAAATATCAACTTTGCCCCTGAGAAAGAGTCTAAACTTGAAAAATCTTTGATCAATTCAAATAATTAAATTAAATTAATTTAATTAATTCTGATTAATACCTTGCCATCTTCACCCATCCAGCTTTTTGCCCTCTCTTTCTTACTCAAATAGGTTACCTGTACAAGATTCTAGAGCTGAAAGAGGCATTAGTTCAGTTTGAAATATAATTGTCATATTGGAAATACAGACTTTACCAACTATAATGTCACAGTGGCAATAGTTTAACAGCTTCTAGATGGCTTTGGTCCTAACCTAGCTATTAAAAATTATAATACTAGAAGACTTTACTGATCAAGCCTATGGAAGGATTGACAATTGCCAGGTTTTTGAAATAGTTTCATTTGCCCCACTACATTATGTGTCATCAAACAGTGACCCGATTTATCAGGGTTCATCAAATAGTATAAAAAAATAGAGTTTCGTTTACTGCAGTCAAAGGCTAAGTCTATTTGCATTGTCTATTTTAGAAATAAAGCAAAAATTAGAGAGCTGAGTTTTGTTCAGGGATTGTATTCTTGTTCTCCCTGACCTTTATCCTATGTTGCCTTGCTTCTTAAGATTTTTGGTAGATGTTATTTCTTACAATAGATAACAAGTTCCTTGAAGGTGTGTGTGGTATTTGTATTCTATGTCCTACAGAGACCTTACCTCAGAATCTTGCACTTGGTAACAAAGAGCTTTGGTAAATAGTTTTTTAATGAATGCGACATTTTTTTCCTCATGGAGCTTTCAAATATGTGCACATATTCAAAGGCATTCTCAGAACATATGCTAATGACACAGTTTTCTTATACACATACAAGTCATCTGCAACTGTTCAGACTGAATGAACAGAATTTCCAAAAATTACTGGGTAGTTATAGGGTAATCAAGTTACACTGCTTCGCAACAAAACAATTACAATTTCATTTGCTTATAGTTAGAGACTTGATAAAAAAAAGGCACTTAGAAATTAATGTTAATGGTACTGTAGTTTACTCTACTTTAAAGCATTAGCTTAACAATGTATCTGGGTGTAAAACTAAAACCAAATTCAGTCATTCAAAGACCATTTAGCAGGTCTAATTGGGGAAGTAGCATCAAAATGGATTTTCCCCTACTTGTTAGACAGTGTTTATCACACAAAGCAGCAGAGGAAGCCTGAAATGCATCGATTCTGTCCCACTTTAACTATGGGAAGACAGCCTGAGTCAATGTTCAAACAAAAAGTTTTAAGATAAACTGTAACACTTTAGAAAACATTTAACTAGGTGAGTTATGCCAAATAACAACTAAAAAAAAAAAACTTTCACCTCAACTTTTCTGAAATGAATTGATTCCCTCTTAGGATGAAAACACAGATTACAAGATTCCTAGCCTTAGCTGAGAAAACTAATTAAGAAATTAATGTGCTAACAAGCTTCTCATCAACAATGGTTTGTGTATCATAATTATCTCAATGTTTTAGTTATAGCTAAGTTTAAAAATAGAGATTGGCGCTACCTAAAAACGACTGTGCTATATATACAATTCAGCTCATTAGACTGACACCGGGATTTTCTTTGAGAGAGAATTCTATCTAAGCTGGCAATTTAGATGCCAACTTTTAGCCAGATACAATTTAGAATGGTTGTGAAATAGCTCAGAGGGAAAAAGAAACGCTGATAATGAAAATGCTGACAAAGTTTAACTACAGAAAACTGCCCAGTGCCACTCACTAAAATATAAACTTCAAAGTACAGAAAGTTTGATTTCATAATATAAGTGACTGTAATGAAAGATTCACTTGATACTCAAAAAAACTACTGCATGCACTATAAATGTTAGTAAATAAATTGTTAATGTATAAAAAATACCATTTCAAGATTGAAATATTTGAAAAGTACTATCTCTAGTTTTTGGTATGTTCTCTGGAATAACTCCCAGATTTTATTTTATAAATAATGTATGACTTTCTGCATGATAGAGTTGACTGGTTGCAATGGGTCTGTTCAATATTTTTGTGTTTGATTGTGATTTGTTCTCCAATGAGATATTCTTAAGCATTAACTTCATGCTAAAGGAACATTACTGCAAATAGTTTTCATGTTAATGTAATGCTTTCTACTCACATTATAGGCAGCATCATTGATGAGGATGATATGTAATTTCCAGGGTACAGTCATCTTGAAATCAAAGGGGTGGAATGATGAGATCAAGGATGTTCTGGGATGTTAATATGATTAGGGCTGTCAATAGTCTTGTCAAAGGAGAGAAACAATCCACTATGTTCTCTTTCCAAAATAGAATATTTTTTATTGTTGCTAGATTTCATGTATCAGTTCTTCCTACCTAGATTGCATTCAAGCCATCCTAACTTCTTAATATCAAAGTATAATATTTTGTCCATTTACATACAATTGTATATAAGTAAGTGCAATGAAAATCATGAATGCTGGATAATGTAGTGAAAAGACTACAAGTTTTCTGCCTATACAGATCTAAGTTCAAACCTACACTTAGACTCTATCTGAATGAGAAAAAGAGGACAAACACAGCCTCCATACAAAGGATGAGAGCACCCTTACTAATGAATACCCACAGATGAGTACGACTCTTACTGATAAGACTCCTGCCCGTACATAAATCAGTGATAAGACTGCTGCCTGTGAAGTGACCTCATCCACTGAGGTCATCCTTGCCTGAGGTCATCCTTCCCTGAAACCTATCAAAAGTTACAGGGAAGCTACTCAGTATAAAAATTCCCTGGTCCCTTTGTTTGGGGCCCAGGTTTTCAGAGGTGACTCTGTCCTGGGCCCGCCAGTTTCTCCTGGGCCCACCAGTGTAATCTCTTTTGCTCACCGTGTCCCTGAGTGCCACTTGATCTTTCGCATGTTGCCTTCTGCAACATATCTAGCTAGTTACGTGCTATTGTTAGAATGTGACTGAGGTTTACCTAGGTACCCCAAACTATTAAGGAGTGCATGTTCTAAAAGGGGTTCTGCCTTCTATAGCACAAAGACAAAGGAAACAGATGCTTAATGTGAAAGATCTTTAGTATAATTACTGTCCATAGAGAAAGAAGAGAAGAAAGGATATTCTTAACAGTTTCCCAATAAAAGTTCAAAATTACCCATGCCCTGGCAAATGCCCAGTTAAGCAGGGTCAGTCCAAAGCAGGGCAGCTGAGGACTGAAAGCTTACCACAAATCTATGGTATCTTCTGAAAGAAACTTGAAAAAGGGGTTAGACAGCTCTCAGAGGTCTGGGACCAAAGGAGAGAAAATGAAAACTCAAAAACACAAATCAAGACAATAACTGCCACTGTTTCTGCCAAGGGCAGCCTCCCCAGGTGTCTCTCACCCACATAGCTCTTCCAGATAACTCTTCCTAGTGTCTTCATATATCTCTTTTCCACAGGTCTCCTTCAGGTCTCCTTCCCATTAGTACCAGGGTTCAAGACAGAGGCCAAGCCCGTTCACATTCTATGTCCACCTGGCCACACAGCTTCCACCCCTAGTTCCAGTAGCTCCCCAGCTCAGAAAGTCCAGTTCATAACATACTGGGACTCACAATCTAAGGCAGCTGCAAGTTAGTGGGGCCAGGGGAAATGGCACCTCTCCTTCACAGAGGTGTATCTATAACACTATGGGCAAATCACTTAGACTCTCTGAGACATAGCTCTTCATTTGCAAAACAAGATAAATATAGCCTCTTTGGCCATGTGAAGATTACAGACAATATGTATGAAAGTGTTCAACATTGTATAACCTGGCCTGGGGTCCCTGACACATTTCCATCTACTCCATCTGTATGACTGCCTCAGAAAACTCTGCAGTGTTTTTGCTAACACTTGTCTACTTGGGGTCCCCAACGTTGACAGAACCCCGGCTTTTTCTCCTTTCTTTCAATGTTTTTGTAAGGAATGTTGCTTAGACACAGAGCTTGGCATGTTATAGTTGTTTGATAAATAATCTAGTTAAGATTATTATATTGGCATTATATATAATTTTGCATATGTGTAAAAAGCTATCGACGTATATACGCACAGAATATGCATGATGCACTGATGAGGTAAACATTTCTCTTTTCTTTGGCCAACCTAACATCATTATTCATGGATCTTTCTTTTAGCATTACTCTAATTTCTTTATGAGCACATTGCATGCGGGAAATGTATTTATACGTTTTACGTTGACTGGTAGTAGAGCGCACGATAAAAACTACCCGCAAACAATATGTGAGGAATCAAGTGCCTTACGGTTCTTGGTCTTAGGTGAAGGAGTACAACCTGGGCCCAAACAACATCACATATGTTTATTTATGCACAGGGACATAAATTAGGGAAATAAGAGTGAACTTTGAGGGTTTTGGTGGGTCACATCTTCACGTGAGGGTTGCTAGCTGATAGAATTAACCCGGGAATTGGTGTCACGACACAGGGAGAATCAGCTTACATAGAGAAAAGGTGCCATAAAAAATACATAAAGCAAGTAAGATAAAAAGAGAGCCAAGAGTTGGGCCTTCCTGGTGGTGCAAGAGGTTAAGTCTCAGCACTATGAAGCTATACAGAGCCACTGCAGCATGAGTTCCATCCCTGGCCAGGGAGCTTCCCACATGGCGCAGCAGACCTCTCCTGCCTCGCCTGCTGCTCCCCTCATCAGTGTACTTCAGTAAATCCGCCTGTTCTGTTCCCCACTCTGTCTCTGGTGAATCCTCTCACCCCCCACACCTCTGGGCTATACCCCAGCTCTTGTAAGCATAAATAAATAAATCTTGAAAAAAAAAGCCAGAAGAGATAAAAAGCTAAAGTCTTTGAGAAAATGTTTAAACTCCAGGATTTAAACCTTCTTTTAGTTAGATATTCTTGGACATTTTAGTTTTGTGAGTCAAAATGATTAAAATGTGGTATCATCATCAACCAATTTCAGATGAGTATCTGTGACTTGAAACTAAGAGTCCTAATAAAGTTGTTTTCCTCCACAGAAATATATTCCTGCGTAGCAACAGAAACGTAATTATTAACTAGAATTCTTTTCAAATGCCCAACAAACAATGGGCACTTTCTGGAGTGTTATCACCAACGATGATAATAAAGTAACAAATAATATTTTAAAAAACTTTGGCACACTGAAAATCAGCATATATCACAGCCATTCCTGAAAACTTCAATTTAAAAACTTACTACTGAACATTTAGAGAGAGAGACAGAAAAATAACTCCATGATAGTGTTATGATGGATGATTTATTCCTAGTTTGATTTGAAATTGTGACATTTTCAGCATTTGAGCTCATGATTTCCAATAAATATCTATGTTATATTGCATATTTTTGTGATTTGGAGCAAATTAAAAGCAATTTTATTTTGAGATTTTTTTGACAGCCCCTGATATTCTTGTTATACAACCAAAATTGGGAATCATTGCTTTAGGCTATCTTTACACAATGGAAATACAATTGGCAAAAGGAAAAAGTAATCTGTCAAATAACTCTTGGGCTCAAAAAAAAAGTATCATTTCTTGGATTTTTTTTACAACTGAGTTTATTAAATATTTCATTGAATTGACTAATCTAACTTATGATTTTAGAATTATGTAGACATGCCTTAGTTAAGGCCATCATAAGAAATAACATGTTTTTCCTTCTTTAGTTACAAGAAACCAAGTTCATAGAGGCCAAGTTTAATAGTTTTATTCTTGCCCAGTTGGTTTCTCAGACTGGAAGATTCCATCAAGCATTTTCACTGCCCTGCTGAGATTAGAATTCTCTGATAGTTCAAATATTTAATTGGTTTGCAATTCTGCTACTTCTAATAGAAACAAATTGATTTACAAATCTAAGCCTATTTCTCAAAAAAAATGGATGGTGTTCTCTGTCAGGTGGTGTAGGTATAACTTTGGGGAGTATAGCAGCCTGCATTCTATTCCTAACAATGATTCTAACACTTAAGAATTTTAACTTTGCAAATGGCTAAGTGACAAAATGGGGAAAAATCCAATTGCCACATCAACAAAACAGTTCATTATTAAAGTGTTATTGAGTGCTATTAGACAAAGAGCTAAGTCGGCAGGAGGTTTGATTCCTTCCAAAGGCAACTCTCAAGCAACCATAGACATATCAGGCATTTTCACCTGTAAGAAACAGATTTTTCAGAAAAAGAAAATATTTTGACCAATAACCATTTAAATTTTAAATTTGTTCCTTAGGTTTTATTTTTGCATTTATCCTGACAACAGGAAGTCTTTAATAGAAATGTGTTTTCTCACAGTAGACACCGATACATAAGAAGATATACCTCTCACATATCAATTTTTAAAATCTTATTATACTTTGTTCTGAATGTACCTCAAAGTGACAGCCTCCCGTGGCCCTCATCACAGGAGCCTGGCACAAAAGATAACACAGCTTGGCACTACTATAGAATGGCAGCCAAAACATTTTGTCCAAACTCCTCCTGGTGGTGGCTTGCATAAAGCAATCAATCTGCCCTGTGTCCTTCATTTGGCTAAAGTTTAGCATCAAACATATAGCTACCAACTTTTTTCTTTCTTCCGAGGACAATCTCATTACATTCAATCATTTTTCAGACAGAATACATTGTAATATAAGGCAGTCGTCTACAGAAAGGGGAAGAGGATAGAAGAGCAGCCAATTTGGAAAGGTGATGAAAACCAAAGTCAAATGCAAAAAGTGTAAGGGAGGAAAAGAATAATTTTCCCTCCTTCCTTTTAGGTTCTTGTCTGAGGGTCCTTATAATAAAAGACAAATTAATAAAAGAAAAACGAACAAAAGTTTAATAATATGCTTACCTCCTCTGTACATTGGAGACATCCAGGAAAAGTGAGTACCTGACAAAAAATGGCATAAGCCGCCTCCTTAAATACTGTCTTCGGCTAAAGATAAAGGATGTTGGGGTGGGGGGGAAGAAGACCATCTGTGAGTGGTTATCAAGAAGGACACAGTAAACCAGTGTATGACTGTTATGCAAATTTGAGTTATAGTCTCCTTTATTAAGTTTCTTGAGATTTGGTTATATCCTTCTTCCTGGTGCAGTGAAGGAGACATTGTTCAAATTGATATTTTCCTTAAGTGTGTAAATATGTCTTACAAAAGGGTAACTTGTACTTATTTTTTTAAGTTTCTATTGTCTGTTTTTTTTAATGATTACCTCAAAATACTCTTTATGCCAAAGATATATATTGAGGTAACAACTTTGCTTCCTTATAGAAGTCAGAACCAAGAGCAAACAGGTAAGCTGGCAGAACTGACTGTGTGAAGTGACTTTGGTGGACAGTAATAGAAAAAGTGAAATTTTAGCATGTAAACAACTCAATGAGTAGAAGAATATAAAAAGTTGACATATGTGAAGCCATTTGAAAATGGAGTTGGGAAATCATTCTGGAGATATTGCACTGTCTCCTTTGAATTGGACCAAAGACCTTTGGACTAGGCCAAAAGCAATTGTTTTAAGAAAACATACCATAATCTCAGAACTGATAATTATGGGCTTTTAGCCACAGGTAGTTTTACCTTTTCATCCTGTCTACATCACTAGCAAATTAGTCCAGATAATCTATAGTCAAGGATAGTTTAACTCACTAACACTAATCAACCTTTTTCTCTAACTACTTATCTCTCTTCCTCCCATAAAACCCCCTTACTTTGTCCTTCCTTGGGACACATTCTAGGTTTTTTACCTGAATATGATAAAGCCAAATTGCAATTCTTTGATCCCAAATTAATGTGTTTCATCTTTTAAAATTGCCCCCTGAATTTTTAGGTTGACAAAGGGTATCTATGGGGAGAGAAGGAGAAGGTTGAATAAAGCCCAAAGACGATCAAAACTTTTCTTTGAGGTGTATTTAGGAAACGTAGCCAAGGAAACCTGAGCTACAAAGCTATTCCTACTGCAGAATATCCCATCAACTCATGCTCAAGTTTCTTCGTAGCACCTATTTATTTAACCAGCTACTAATTCTATGCTTTAGTTATTTCACACATTTCTTCAGGTCTCATTTAAACTCCATATTGCTTTTGAAGTTTTTGCCCCTTTAAATATAAAATGATTTACAAATATTACATTTGCCACAATTCTGTTTTTAAATTCACAGCTTGGGGAATATGGATTTTTTTTTTTTGGCTCAGTTTTCTAAGAGCAGCCTTAAAACCTTTGCTATTCCTCAGCTCAAGATGTTTTATACTCTTCGATATATACTGCTATTGTGATTCTCCCAACTTTATAATTCACTCTTTAAAAAATGAAAGTGAACACTTTGTGGCTTTGGTTCACAGCAGGAATGTTTTTCTTAATCTTTTATACTTTACAAGACAATGGGCCTTTTTGAAGGACTGATGGGGGGGGTAGGGGAGAAGAAAGGCCTGAAAAAAAGATTTTGGGTTATAATGGACAAGATGTACAGCAGTCAGAAAAATCAGCATGATATCACCTTGATTCTACCTTCTTTTAGTGTAGGAAATGGTCACTGGCAAGATGGGGGCAAAGTGTGAGCTTTTGTAACAAGGTCCTTTAGAAGGAAAATATCCTATTGAATAACAGGAGAAATAACTATAGACACATAATATGTCTCAATATTGCTACTGGGTTCAAATGCTTATCTTCTGTGAGCCTGTTTCTACTAGTAGAAAAGGTGTGAGGAAGGGAGGAGAGCGGCTCTGGAAAACAAGACCATATGCAGCAGTTCACAACATGCAATTGCTTCTAAAACATTGGCAAGACTACACTCACTGGGACTTCAATCAACCTCGTCTGGATGGAGTAGCTTTACAAGAATAAAAACAGAAAGCCATCGAAAAGTGAGAAAAAGCAGCTCTCCTGCCTGCCTGTGACTACGCAGGTGTTTCTTTTCACAAACCTTTTCCCTTTGCTAAGCAGCAGCGGCAGCAGCAGCTCTCTGCCCACCTGCGTCTATGCAGGTATCTCTTTTTTCATTCTCTTTTTCCTAATAAACTTGTTCTTTGAAAATCTAAAAAAAAAAAAATGACAAAAAACTTTGTTCATGAACTTTGTTCATGAAAAGAAGAATCCATTTTCTTCTGTTCCTGATATTCAGGCAATCCCTGAGAGTTGGTAGTGGCCTTTCTGTATGGATGGACTCCAATACATTTTCTCTTCACCAAATGGTAACCAAGGAATCCATTGCCAGTCAAGTAATAGCCGAGAGCAACCCTAGCACAAACTGGCTGGTGTCTGGATTACTCTGAGAACAATGGAGATTTATTGCCTTTGCAAGTCCTAGATGGTGACAGGGGGCCCAAAGAGAGGCTGTTAGTGTCTATTTTCATTATGATATATATCTTCTTTTACAAAATAGTACAAGATTTTTCAAGAAAAATCAAACAATAAATAAATATTTAAAAGTATATTCTTCTTTCCCCTCATTTGCACTCTAAAGAAAGATCAAAACACTTGAGTAGTACCCTTTAATAAATTTTTTATCTAGGTATATATGTGTATGTCTATCTACATACCTATATATATGTGAACAGCATATACAGAAATATCTCATATATTTATGCACCACATGTTATATTTTTATGTAGTATGCATTTTATATATTTATATATGTGTCTTTCCTTAAAAATGGAATTATATTCTAAACTTCTAGTGCACCTTGCTTTTCTCAATCAATATATTAAAGATCAACTTCTACATAATAACATACAAATATCCCACATTCCTTATGATGAGACATGCAAAATATCCCATGATATGTGTACCATAATTTATTTGCTCTCCTGGTAGGAACATTTTGACTGTTTCTGATCTGTTGCTATTAAAAATGATTGTGCTATGTATGTCTTTTGGTATATCTTTGAATAGTTAAGCAGTGATTTTTGTATGGAAGACACTTTGTATAAATCATTATATTTATCAGGAATTATTTGATATGATTATATAACTATAACAAAAATGCAAGATATGAAGCACAATAATAAAATGAGTAGCCATGAATTCATCATTCTGCTTCAGAAGTAAGGGATTAGGAATCCCTATCCCATTTTCTGCCTGCAGTCCACCTGTAGTTGGTGAAATTTTTGTATCTTGCTTCTTAAAAGGGTTTTAGCTATTTCCTCAATGCATAAACAGTGTATTTGATTTGCATGTTTTTGACCTTTATCATAAACATTTTATTTTATGGTATATAGTATGCAACTTGCTATTTTCATCAATATTATTTTAGGAACTTATTTACATTGTTTTGTGTTGCTATGGCTCATTCATTTTCATTTTCAAACATTCCAATATGTAACTGACTTACAATTTATTAATCCATTTTCCTGCATTGCTGGATCATATAATTTGTGCACGTTCAAATTTCAAAGACAGTACAAAATTGATTTCCAGGATGTTTGTATAAATTCAAGCTTTCATAAGCAGAGCATTAGAATTTAAATAGTATGGTGCCCCACATCTTGGTATCATCACTGTTTTTAATTTTAACCGATCCTTTAGTTTTGTCAGTATTTTTAGTGTATCTCAATTTGCTAGTAATTTGAATCTGCCTCATTCTTAATGATGTTACTTTTTAATGTATTCATGGTCCTTTTTTTAACCTATTTAGTGAAATAATTATTCATACTTCTTCCCTATTTTCTATTGAGCTTTTTGTCATTTTCTTATTGATTTGTGAGAATTCTTTATATATTCTAGATACTAAAATTTTGTCAGTTTTATGTTATTCAAACATCTTCTCCAAGTATTTAGTTTGCATTTTCATTTTCTTTTTTTTTTTTTTTAAGATTTATTTTTTATTTATACATACAAGCTGGGGTACAGGCAGAGGCATGGGGCGGCGAGAGGGTTCACCAGAGACGGAGCGGGTAGCAGAACAGGCAGATCAGAAATACACTGCTGAGGGGAGCAGCGGCCGAGGCAGGAGAGGTCTGCCGCGCCATGTGGAATTCTCCCCGGCCGGGCGTCAAACTCGCGTCACCGCTGCCAACAGCTCCACAGCGCAGCGCTTAACCGCTGCGCCACCGGGGAGGCCCCTGCATTTTCATTTTCTTTATTGTATTTTTCCATGAACAGAAATCCTTACTTCAATGTAATTATTTTTTTTAATCTTGTATTTTATGGTTAGTGCTTTGTGGTTTTTTTTTTTTTTAAATCCATTTTTTTTGGCCATAAAGCTATTCTCTGAGTTTCCAATTTTTGCCTTTCACATTTAAGACCTTAATAAATCAGAAATTAATTTTGGGATTTGTGAGATAAGGGTACAATCTCTTTCTCTTTTAAGTATATTCAATTGTCTCAGCACAATTTATGAAATGCTTCATCCTTTACCAACTGATCTGCCATGATGCATTAGTCATATATTGTTTCCATATGTGCAAGAGGGTAGCCAAGACAATATTTCAACAACTGCTACGCAAGTACACACTACTTATCATGTTCTTTTTTATAATGTGATATGGACACTCAGTCTATGTTTCTCTATTTGAATATAGTCAAGTTGGTGACTAAAGTACAAGTAACACAGTAACAGTGGCTGACTTCTGAGGTTAGAGCATAAAAGGCATGAAGCTTCTTTCTGCCAGGCGCACAAATGTGCTCTCTCTCTCGCTCTCTCTCTCTCTCTCTCTCTCTCTCTCTCTCTCTCTCCCCCTTTTCCTCTTTCTCCTCTCTCTCTTTCTCTCTGTCCTCTCTGTCTCTGTTTCTCTCACTATCTCCTTGTACTTTTTGAGTTTTAACACACTTTGTAAGAATTTTGTCCATGCTAAAGCCAATATGCAGAAGAAATCATGTGAACACAGAATTACCCAAGGCGTCTCCAGTACTCCAGCTTACAGTTCATGTGTGTCTTTGCTGTCCAGATGCCAAAGCCTTTGAGATGGTACCTACTCTTAGTACCATCTGACTTCAACTTAATGAGACCCTGAGCTAGAACTTCCCAACTGAAAACTCCCAAATTACTGACCCACAAACACTGTGACATATAATAAATGATTGTTGTTTCAAACCACTAAGTTTTGGAATGATTTGTTACACAGAATTACACAGCCAGGACACCAAGTCTTTACTGAAATCTCTATTTGTTCCATTAGTCAATTTATTACTTAACTTCACTATAATTCAGTTTTTAATTTGTGGAATGGAGTTAAGGAATACTATCCTGAAAAGTTTGTTACAATAATTAGATGAGTTAATATGTATTTGTGCTTAGCACATAGTAAGTTCTGCATAAGCTTTAAATATTACTATTGATACTGCTATAACTAATAATAACAATAACTAAGATTATTATTATTATTATTAAGTGCCAATAGTATATTGTCATAATTTTCACATCATTATAATAATTCATGATATTCAGTAGGGTAATTTCCCCAACTATTTCTTCTTTGTATTTAGGTTTATCTGGGCTGTTCCTGGATGATTGTTCTTTCATATACATTTTGGAATTTCTTATATATACCCTCAAAATAATATGCTAAGTTTTTAGTTGCCATTGCATTAACTATTATTCAACTTGGAAGGAATTAATATCTTTAAGATTTAAAGATATTTAGAAGGTTTAGAGTGTGTTAAAACTCAATAGAGGTTTAGAATTGTAAACTTAACAAAATAATATTGCAAGAACAAGGGTTGGAAATTTTTTTTGTAAAAAACCAGATACAAAATATTTTGAACTTTGGGAACCAGGAAATCTCTGTTGAAACTGCTATAATCTGCCTTTGTAGAGCCAAACCAGGCATAGTTAGTGCATAACAGAATGGGTGTCATTGGCTAGATTTGGTCCAGAGGCCATAGTTTGCAGACCTCTGTTCAAGAAGAGAGAAAATATAGGTTTACAAATTTCTTTTCTTGTACATTAAACTCCTGTAGACAAAACATCTCTTTCTGAATGCTCTTTCTAGTCCATTTGTCTGTGAGTTCTCTGTCTAATATATTATTAATTTTAACATTTATTTCAACAATGACAGTTTTGGTTTTACTGTTTTAATTGGTTCTTTTTCGAATCTGTCTACTCTCATTTTGTAGCTTCTTGCTGATATTCACTTTTATACTTCCATCTTCTCATTGTGGGTTCTCATTTCTTTGCAAATTTTGTACAGTCTGTACTTGATAATTTTAGATTTTGGAATACTTTTTTTTTAATATATTTTTTAAAGATTTATTTATTTATGTATATAAGGTGGGGTACAGGCCAGAGGTGTGGGGCAGCGAGAGGGTTCACCAGAGACAGAGTGGGGAGCAGAATGGGCATAGCGATGGAAATACACTGCTAAGGGGAGCAGCGGGAGAGGCAGGAGAGGTCTGCCGCGCCATGTGGGATTCTCCTCGGCCAGGCTTGGAACTCATGTCGCCACTGCCAACAGCTCCACAGCACAGCGCTTAAACTGTTGCGCCACCAAGGAGGCCTAGATTTTGGAATCTTATAGGTCTAAATCTGTTGGTTTTTTATTGTTGTTGATTTTCCTAGCTGACTCTAACTCATAATAGTTCACTTCTTGTGTGTTTTGTGATCATAATTTGTGAGTTTAGAGTTGTTTTTTTCCTTCATCTCTGTATATCCTGAATGCATTCCTCCAAAGAGGAATTGCTTTTTCTGAGAGCCATAGGATGTTATTGACCTGGACATTTTCATTTTTATCATCCATTTAGGATCCTAAATTTTGCAAAGGATTCTCTGGTTCCAATATGCCCCTACCTGCAGTGTGAATTTCAACTTTTATCATTAGGGGAACCACACGTTTTCATGCATTTTTAGTATTTCCCTCTCTTTCCAGCGCACTTTTTCTCAATGCTGTTGGAGATTTTCATCATTCTATGTGTTCTATCTATTACACTTTATGAAGGACTTAGTGTTTTATGCATGAAGTGTGCTCCTCAGACAATTTAATTCTTCATATTTCCAGAGACAATGATGTCTGATAGATTCTTTGAAATACAAATGATAAGGAAAAAGAAAATATATGTACATTTAAGTTTTGTTCTATATTTAATTTATGCTCTCAACAACAGTGTATGAGAATAACCATTATTTCATAGCATTTTTAACACTGGACATTATGAATCTTTTTATTTTCCCTCTCACATACAGATGTGTGTAACTTGTCATCATAGGGAAGATGGAAATTAAGATACAAATAAGTAGAATATATACATCATTTCTCTCCTCATCTGAAGCTCACTATGCTAGAACTCCATAATCCTTCATAGAGAAGTGACTGGATTTCTAGTTCTACTCACAGTCTGCTATGAATAAATATAGACCCTCAAGTATTTTTTTCATTTTAAGATGGAAAAAATGGATGATAATTATCATTTGGTCTGGACAAAAGTAAAAACCATGCCCAATCCCCAACTATAGCAACCTTCTCCCTTTGGCACTATGACCTTGAAGAAATTACATCTGTTTCCATTAAGTAATTGCACAGATGTTCTGATATGGAGTTTATACATTAAACCAGACATAACAAGAAAGCTGATGGACATTCCAGAATATACCTGAAATTCCTTTCAACAAGTATGTCCTCCAACATGCTTTCATGCTGAGGCATTATGCCTATGGAAAAAAAAATGCCTTCCCAACAACCAATAAGCAGTCACTTAGTATTTGAGAGGCAACATGAACTGACACTCATATTAGCATAAGAGTGTTTTAAAATGTCAGGGTGACCACAATGTAACCATTAATACTGCATTAAGTCCAATTATATTTTTTAGCTTGAAAACCATTTTCTAAAATAATAGTATTCAGAGTATTCCTCAAAATTGTGCAGTTCAAATAAGTAAGCATTGCTTTTGATTTGGTTGACCAAAATTTAGACTAGTATACATTCCCAGAGGCCATGCATTACTTTTTATTAAATTAAGATAGAAAATGACACATTTGTATACTATTTCGATCTTTGTGTTTATTCAACTTCAAAATCAATTAAGGCAATTATAAATGACCTTGGTCTTTTTAGTTAAGATCTGGTAGCTGAGCAAAATGGAAAAGTATGGTTTTGCTATTTCCTAATAAATTTTAAATATATTTTCCTAGAGTAAAAGACTTAACACAAATGTTAATACTAGCTCATATGTATATAAAATTAAAAACGGAACTCAGGGGCCTCCCTGGTGGCACAGGGTTTAAAGTATCAACATTATCAAGCTATGGCCAGCCACTGCGGCATAAATAGCATGAGTTCAATCCCTGGCAAGGGAGCTAACTCACATGGCACAGCAGACCTCTCCTGTTCACCCGCTGCTCCCCTCAGCTTTGTATTTCAGTAGATCTGCCTGTTCTGTTCCTCACTCTGTCTCTAATGAGTCTTCTCATCACCACCATCACCACCACCCCCAACCCTGGCCTACACCTCAGTTCTTGTATGCATAAATAAATTTTAGAAGTCTTAAAAAATAAAATTAAATTAAAAAATAAAAAACAGAACTCAAACATTTATCCATCATCTTTTACTGGAAATAATCCAGATTCACTCACCCCAGCTCTTAACCTAGCACGACATGATTGTTGCTTTTGGTCTTTGAAACAAAATAAAGGCAGTGATCTGAAATTTCAGATGAGATATAAAAATGGCAATTCTTTGCCATAGGTAAGACAGCTTGAAGTTTCCTGAATATTGGGGCCTCATGTTATTTTGCAGCATTAGAGATGGCTGCTAAATCAGAGGTGAAGGAGTCACAGCCAGAACAGCAGGTAGTAAATAGGAAAGATATGATGAGGTGGCCTGCCTGTGCCTGCTTGAGGCTGACCCTATGCCAAACAGAAGCAATGAAAGTTCTTTCTAAAGAAATGGCAAACACAAAGATGCTTTTCTCTTTACTTCCTAACAAAACAAACAAATAAGGTGAGCTTTGCAGCAAAAAGAGAAACTGCTATGGCAATATACAAGGTGGCTTGGAAGGAAACACAGATCAGATTAATACATGGACATTGCATCTCTGGAGAACAAGGTTTAATTCCAGCTCTTGTCACAAATGAAATGAGTTTGACGGTCTGTAGAGAGCAGTAATGCATGACACACCAAACTGCTGCACTCCTTGGCAGAGAAAATCAAGAATGTTCCATCTAGAACAAAGTTAATCCTATTTGATAGAAAATAACTCATAGTGCAATTTCTTTAAGTATCTTGGGAGGAAAATCCCTTACAGATAGTGAGCATTGTTGATTGCAAGATACAGGAAACAGTCGTCCTCCATCTCATTGCTCTGGTTGGTCAGTTGATCAGAAAGCATTTCAAGTACCAGAAATATTAATCTTTCACATTTTTATTAGCAGCAAATAATATTGGTGTAGCATTAACCCTTGTGCCCTCTCCAAAATAAATATCTGTGCATTAGGAGAAAATTGTCCAAGGGTGTATTTTGTCACCACCACATCACTATGTGATTCGCCTGAGCTTCAGGAGCCCCAAATTTTTGATTTTAAAGCTCACACAGGAAATCTCGAATGTAATATAGTGTATTTCTGAGGTACATTTCTGGCTACCAATGTCATAGTTATAATTTCAACCAATTTCTCTGTGTTATCACTATTTACCCTTGAAAATAATGCAACAAAAATGTTTCTCATAATAGTATTTCTTATACATACACTTAGTCATTTACTGAATAAAGCATTGTTCATGGTGTCCAATGATTCCAGTTCCAATTCTTCTAGACCACTGCAATAAGTTATGTGATTTTTAAGGAGTCATTTTGTTACTGTGTCAGTTTTATCATTTGAGTCTAGACACTAAATCACAATGATGAAATCTTGCAAAGACTTCAAGGATTATCACATTTCTTATTTTAACACCAGCATGTTGTGAGCAATTGTGATTCAAGACTTGAATTAATACAAAAGCCTCTCTGACCAGTCATTTCATCCCAGAAGACATGAAACATATTTGTTTGCTCACTGAGCCATCATAGCCATGACATGTAGATATGGAGAAAATCAAAAAGTCTGTTAAAATGATTTTCTTTTGCCAACTGTCTATATTCTTAAAATGGCTCTCTACATGTCAAAAACAATTTTTTAAAAAATTTTAAAATGGTGTGCTACAGTGGACATAATTGGGACAATAAAATTGTATATCATTAGGGGAAATATTAAATGGAAAATACAGTTCAATGATAAAGCAGAAAAAACACTTTTTTCTTATGAATGTGATAAAAGGGCTATGAAATAACATAAACAGCACACTATAATTTAGGAGCCACACAAGATGATATTCACTCATCATCTCACTGAATCCTTACAACAAAACAATGAGTGGATATTGGCACTATTATTTTGCAGAAGAAGAAATAAGTCCAAATAACTTACCAATGTCGCATATCATATAGGTGATAGTGTTACCTACCGGGCAAAAGGGGCTTCAAAATTGGCCAAAGGCAGTGCCCAAATTGCTTATTGGTCACTATCTGGTTCTCCACCCTCGTGCACAATTGCAAGACTACTCAGGCTAAGGGAACAATGGGGTTTATTTAACACACAGGGAAAAACAAAGAATTACTGAAGTCAAAATATGGTCGTTTAACTTACTTAAAGCAATGTCCAGTCCTTTTAAATCCCAAAGAAGTAACAACGAAGGTGGCGTCTTCCCACCACTGCTGACTTGAAGCTCCTCTTCCAAACAATAGGCCACATTTTCAAAATGGCATCTTCCTGCTTTTGCAGATGCACAAGCTCCAGATTGTAGGCCAGGTTCCAACTCACGAGGATGACACAGAACACAACTGGAGATGCTCCCAGAACTGCCATGGTGCCCCAGCACAGCACGAGGCCAATAATACTGCAAACAACAACTACAGAGGCCAGACGGCCCCACAGACTACACTCATGCATTTTAGGAAGGCGCCTGCTTCAGGCCTCTACCTTCTTTTGGCTGCAGTAAAAACAAAACTGGGAGCAGTTTCCATTGCTCAACTTCTTGCAAAGCCTCCAAAGTCGCTGGCCCCAAAGTCACTGAAAATTCCAAAAATGCTCAATCCAAAAAAACTCTACATCCTGGCAGCTGGTTCTTTTCCTACATCATGGAGACTGCTTCTTTTCCTGCATCATGGTGACTGATTCCTCTACTCCTACATCATGGCGATTGAATCTCCGTCTCCTTCAGTCCCTTTTATTTCTCATCAAAATCTCCACCCCAAACTGCAAAACTTAGCATTTTTCCCTGGGGCTATTCATTCTCATCAGCAATCCCCTCAAGGGGGCGCCACCTTTACTGGACTTTGGACTCAGCTGGGTTACAATAGAGCTAGAAATCCTTGGTTTAATTGGCCTGCAAAGTCATTATTTTCTCTACACTGCAATGAGTTATACTAGTATGTAATTAGGGTATATGTTAAACTGCTGTAACAAAGAGATTTCCAAATACAGTGACTTACATAAAATATTTAAGATATTTGTTTATTAATTTACTTAGTAAATAAGCTTACTTCTAACTCACATAATTGTCTTGTAAGACTGTGCTGGATTTTCATCTCTATTCCACTGAGTCATTATGTTTGCAAATTCTATCTTTCTTCTTTCTTCTTTCTTCTTTCTTCTTCTTCTTCTTCTTCTTCTTCTTCTTCTTCTTCTTCTTCTTCTATCATCTTTCTTCTTTATTCTATCTTTCTTCTATCTTTCTTCATTATGTTTGCAAATTCTTTCTTTCTTCTTCCTCTATCTTTCTTCTTCTTGCAAATTCTATCTTTCTTCTTTCTTCTTCTGTCTTTCTTCTTGTCTAAACAACACTTCCTTTAGAGTGTTGTTCTCATCTGCATCACTAAAGTTGGGCTACTTCCATGTACAGTGAGTACATTGGATGAAGATGTGCTGAGAGGAATATACTCTGTCCCAACATGAATACTCTGTGACAAAAGAAGACCTTTTCATCTTTGAAGCATCCTTTGGTTTAATTACTTCTTGAATGAGAAGAAGTCATCTATTTAGAATACATTCAATATATATATGTAGATTGTGTCAAAATATATAACAGGGAATAGAATTAAGGAAATGTATCGTGTTCCATTTTTAGTCACTATCAATAGGATGTAAAAAGCATTTAATACAAAAGGTAAAATTGAATGAATAATGTAGTTTTGGCAAAATCTTGAATAATGTTGATTATGGGAGTTGATTATATAAATGCTTATAGTAAAATGTTTTCTATTTTATATGTTTGAAATTTTTCACAGTAAAATTTAAAGATGGTATTAAGAAAAAAAGAACCATGAGATAAAGAGTCAACAATGCTAAAGTGAATACAGACTGATAAGTTGAAGCAAAGAATAGAAGTAAAAGTCAAATCACTTTGTTTTCTAAAGCGATTTTATATAATAGTTTCAGATGGAATACATTCAAGGTAATAACCTGGTATTTGGACCATATCATAGTGAACGGGAAGCAAAATTTGCCATCTCAAAGTCTGTCTCTTCGGTGTAAGGATTATTTTCAGCTTTCACTTATTGTTTAAGAAAAAGAACATACAGGAAAAGCTCTGAATAACAAAGTAGAAGTTGCCATTTTGTTGGAGACATTTACATGTATAATGGAAAAAAAAATCTCCATTTGTAAGAAAGAGAATGACCAAGGAGAAAAGGCAATAATTTAAATCTGCATAACAACAGTACCCTTGTTTTCTGTGCCTTTCCTGCAAACTTGCCATAGTTGAACTTCTCCTGTCCCTCAACATACTTTGTTGTAGCTGAAGGACTATTTAAAGGAGGTGGCTTACATCATTTTGGTGAGTTACCCAATTTTCCTGGGTCTCTCCCAGTACACAGGAGGGATCCATGTTACTGAAGTTTTTTTTTTTTTTTCTTGTTAATGTGTTTTTATAATACATGATCTCCAGCAAAAACACAGCAATGTAGAGGGAAAATATTTCCTCCCCTACAATGGCAACTTTCACTTCAATGCCATTGTTCTTATAGTGTCTAGAGGGTAGAATGTCTTCTTGTGTGTCTCCATTCTTCTCCACAAAACTTTCCCCAATACTCTAACTTAAATTGATTGCTTTGTCCTATAAATATTTTAGTAATGATAGATTGAAAGACTCATCTTAGTGCTTTATCAGATATAGTTACTCAATTTCTTGTAATTTTAGAAGTTTTTATTTTAAATATTACTTATCATGAAATAGAAGATTTTAAAAGACAACTCTCTATTAAACAAAATATAAATTTACTCTAGTGTTCAGGCTCTTCTCACTTTCTTTTTGAAAGACTTGGATTTGTCAGCCCTTATACTTATCAGCTTAAGAAAATAACTCAACTGTCCCATGCCTCAGTTTCCTGATTTGTACAATAAAATGGAGGCGATGATGTTTTCTGTGGAGGATATTGTGAGTACAAAATGAATCACTTTAAAGTAAAGTACTTAATAGAGTGATTGGCGCATGTTAGGTGCTTAATAAATTTTAGTTCTATATTCTCCTTCACCTAACTATTACAGGGCAAGAAGAGGGGTAGCCTGGGATCCCCAAACCCACCTGCTCTAAATGGGTTTTGACATCTGGACATCAAGACAAAACACACTCTACTGTGTAAGAACTTTAATACAATTAGTGTGCAATAAGGGAAAGAGAAGAAAATGAGATGGAATATAGTTTACAATTAAACGCCAAAGTTACCCATCCCCTCATGGGTAAAGGCCCAGCCAAGCAGGGTTGGCCTAAAGTGAGGACACTGAGGCCTGACAGCCTGCCACAAGTCTAAGGCACCGGCTGGTAGGGACCCATAAGAAAGGGGCAAAGGGGCCCAACACTTCTGGGGCAGAAAGAGCAAAATCTAAATCAAGACAAAAACTGCCATTGTTAAGCTCCCCAAGGGTCTCTCATGCACATCTGTTTCAACCAGTCCAGGACCAAGAAGCAAGTGCAACTTCTTCACATGTGCTCCCCGTGCCTCCTCCAGGTCTCCTTCTTGACCTCCATCTCTCTCCACTTCTCCTCAGCCAGGTCTTCCTTCTCTGTCTTTCTGTCTTTTTCTGGCTTCCTCTCCCTGCCCAGCTCACCTTCCTTAGGGTGGGGCGGGAAACCTGGAACTTCCCCTTTCGTTGGGGGACACCCTGTTACATAACCATGACATAAAGACTAAGCATTAATTTGCAACGACTTACATTAAAAAATGCATTTTAGCAACTTTATTGAGAAATATTTAATTTTAATAGAATTCACTCATTTCAAGTATACAATTCAATGAATTTTAGTAACTTGATCAAATGGTGCAATTACAAATTTGTTTTAAAATATTTTCATTCCACCCAATAAGATCCCTCATGTCAATATGCTTAATACTTCTTAAAGATACCCCCCCCATTGTATATTGCTTAGACTAAAATTTGTGTACTTCTAGTTCAAATTTCTAATGTCGTCCCAAAAAACATTGAGTCTTGCAGTGCTACTACTTTAACCAGTCCTCAGGATATTGTTTTGCTTCTTTGTCACTATAATGCCCAATACATTTGAACCTGAGAAATTTGGGCAACTAAGTCTCTAACAGTGATGACAGTCAATTCCTAAATGTCTAAGCAGAGCTTTCCAAGTCACAAAAACATAGAATATATGCCTTTCTTTGGGCATCTCTCTGATATCAACACTTAGTGTGTATAGTTACTATTCAGTCTATTTTTACCTTCCCAGTCAGTGAGAATCTGGCATGAAGCAGTAATATTGATTGCCTGTATTCACAACTGGTTTAGCCAGCGTCCTCTCCGAAATTTCTTGATGATCAAACTTTTTTGCATGTATAATTATTATTATTATTGTTGCTACTACAACTGTTTACCATTTATGATATGCGAGGAATTATGCTAAATATTTCTTTTGCATCATCTTATTTGTTCAAGACAAATCTACTAAACAGTTACCTTCATTTTGAAAATTTGAAAATGTGTTTCCCATTTTACAGATAAGGAAACTGAGGAAACTAAGGAAATACTCACCCAACATCACATAAGAAATTAGGAGAGCTGTCTTAATTACTTTTCCAATAACACAGATCATGAACCACATGCTCGATAAATATTATTCATTTTGTTATTTATAATTATTAATCTATAAATACCTTTTTTAATGGCAAAGAGTGTAAGCGACTTGCTTAAGAGCAAACAAATATTAAGTGGTAAATATGAACTTCAAACCATGTTGTAGTGGCAGGAAGACAGGGTGCAGGTTCTCTATGATCCAGACAGACGGGTAAAGGAGGAGTCCTGGAGTCCTTAGTGGTTTTTTTCAGGCTTATAATGATCTTTCTGCATTATTTGTAAAGAGGCAACCAGGTACAGGGCAGGCAGGGGGGGCCAAGGGGCCGGAGGGCTGGCCACCCTGTTCTCTGCTGCTTCTGCTGCTGCTGTCGCTGCTTCTCTGAGAGCCTCAGCTTCCAGGCCCAGGTGCGCCCACTCATGCACGCCCACCCCCTACTCCGGTTGCCTACCATCAGGCATGCGTGCAGGACTGCAGGGGTCCATCATTAATGCTAATGGTAGGGTGGAAAATACAGGTCATTCTTTCATTTACCCTACACATGTATACCCTTGAGCCTCCTTGTCTCTGAGTTCAAATACTGGTTCTGTTACCAGTTGCCTGACTGTGGGCAGATTACTCAATTTTTTTGTGCTTCAGTTTCTTAATCTATAATATTATAATATGAGATTAATGATAGAAGATTAAATTACTTGATATTTACATATATAAGCAAAGACAAAATTCACAAATTTTGTGATCTAATTGGCTTTCTTATATTCATGAATTGGGCAACATCTCATATAGACACTGAAAAGGATTTCGCACAATGAAGGATATTCATAGACAGAAAGATAGTGGGACAACGTTATTAATGAAAGGAAAGATTATTTAGATAAAGTCACTTCCCTGGGGGGAAAGGCAGGGAGATCGTATCATGTTAAGTATCATACTGGTCTTGATTAGAATTGATTGGTTATCTGCAACCACTGCAGCATGAGTTCTATCCCCTGCCAGGGAGCTAGCCCACATGGCACAGCAGACCTCCTGTCTCACCTACTGCTCCCCTCCCCTCAGCAGTGTATTTCAGTAGAGCTGCCTGTTCTGTTCCCCACTCTGTCTCTGGTGAATCCTCTCACCACCCCACACCTCTGGCCTATACCCCAGTTCTTGTATGCACAAATAAATAAAAATAAATCTCTTAGAAAATTTGTTTAGGATCGCACTTTTGGGACAGTTTGGGACTGAAATAGGCATTAAGTATGAGTAGAGGCCTGACATGAAGGACTCCATCTTGGACCTGTTATTTTTTTGTTTGTTTGTTTTAAATTTCAACCATATATACAAAGTGCTAGAGCCAGGGTCTAATTCATAATAAGTACTATATAAAAGTTAACTCTTAGTCTGTAGTAGCAGTAGTACCACTAATATTATGCTAAGCTGCCTCTGGACCATGTATTATTTATCTTATCAAGGGCATGGCTTTCAAGCCATATCATCTTCTGCACAGTCCTGTTTCTTTGCAACTATTTCTTGCAGCTAGTTCAAATCTATTTTTTTTAGCAATAGACCAGACCAATGAAAACTATTTTTGAAGATGTAAGGGTGTTTCTTCACAATGTACATTTGTAATTAATATGCTTTCCAGTGTGATAAGGGTGTATAAGAACAGAAATTCACTTTTTTTTTTTTTGTGGTAATGGCATAGTTTCCTACCGTTCTGGAGAATCTCTATAGTTTTATTTTTCACTAGCAATGGGGAAATGTGCCCTCATGAAAGCTAATGAAGTGAGAGGTCTACATCAGTATTATCAGCATTCAGTCCAAAGGGAAAAGGCCCAACCCTCCTGGCCAGGGCAAATATCAGCTGGAGGCCTGGGGGACACTTTACAAATTTCAACTACTACTTAGGGGTTCAGAGTCATTTCTCAAATGCAAAAAAAATGCCTTTCTGAGAAGTATATTTGCTAGCTGATATCTCTTCAAAGTGAAGTGCTGGAAAGCAAATACCAATCTAAAATGTAGTAGTATTTTTCATAACCAGTGATTAATATGTGAATCCACTGAACAGTTGGTTATATGTGCTAACTGCTTAAAAAAAAGGCTAAGTTTTTATGAAACATTTATTATGTATTACGTGACAAATATATGATTGTGATTAAAAACCCTCTGTAGTCTGCCCATTCATTCATTCAGGAAGTATTTCTCAAGTGCCTGCATCAAGTCATGCACTCTAAGATAGTTCTTTGATATTGGGAACGTGCAATAACATGAATTACAGAAAATGCTCTTACCTTTGCTGTGACCCTGGGGAATTCCCACCATTGTATCTCTGCTATGATGCTGGGGATTTCTCAGCTTCATTATAGATATATTCTGATTAGCGCTGGATACAGATGACCAAATCAATAGGCTTCTAGAATATTTCTTTATCTTAGACATCCCAGATCCTGCCATAATGATACAATGCTTAAAATTAATTGACTTTAAGATAAAAATCAACATCTTATCTGTGATAAATTTAATAAAAGCTAAATGCCCACTAAATATATAAGTCATTTTCAAGATTTATCTGGAAAGTATTTTTGGTCTGATAAAAACTTGATTCCAAAAATTGTTAAAAAAATTGATTATCTGATTCAAAGAACAGATACACAAAGAGGGGAGAATAATTCAATCTCTCTGCAGTATGATATTATTTTTTAATTATCTATGTCTAAATATTTTAGTAATAATCACAATGCTTACAATAATGCTTCATAAGTTTAAATATCCTCTTAAGTAATTGTCAGAGAAATGCATATAGATTATTACTTACTCTCCAAGCAAAAACTGGTAAGAATAAAAGTTCATACCATGTATTTAATGACAGTATTGATACAAATACATGTGCATACATATATTTATCTTGTTTTAACAATATTGAAAAGTTATTTGTTATGCACACTACTTGTATTGTTAGAATTGGTTCAAAATGGGAACAATGTACTATAACTATTGTCCTTTTTTTTTCCAAATGACTTTAAAAAGACCTTTATACCTTGTAATTAATTGGCCAACTAGGGAAATCTGCTGTAGAAATAAATGCAGTTCAAATAGTATTCCATATTAGATGGCATTTGTTCAGAAACCTTTTTTCTGACAACTATTAAAACATGCATGAGAAACTACCAATTACTTAGTCCAGAGAGAAATCCTTAAGGAAAAAAGCTGGAGAATTATCATACAATAATAATAAAAACACTGAATATGTTACCTAGGGCACGAGATCATATGCTCTTGGTGACTTTAGTCACAAGGTTTTATATCAAATTAGGTCAATCAGTGTGCTTCACCATCAGTTTAAATAGTTGACTCCTTATTGAAAAATTAAAATTTATTTGCATGAAATGTGTAGACAACTGCAAGTCTTAAAGTGACATTGGAGTAAATGTGACATTGTGAGGAAATACTCACAAGAGTATTTCCTATGGCTATTTAATGTTTTTTATATACATCTTAAAGTATAACAGCTGATGAAAAGATATTAGTCTTCACATTTCCCTAAATACTATAACAACCTCAACTTACTGCAGAAGAAAATACCTGCAGCACATACTGCAAATACAGTTAAAAAAATATTCTCTCCTTTTGAACCATTGAACTTCACTCATTGAAGTCTTGTTTACCCTAATATAGTCATTTAAATGAAGTCATTTTCCAATATTTACATGCAATACTTTGTATTTTTCCTCACTTGACTATCACTTTATTCAAATTAATTCCATTTAAATAATTGAGATTTGACTATAATAATTAGATAATGATCAATATTAAAATTTTGTGCCAAGATATCATTTCATCTTCAGCCAATTGCTTCCTGAAAGTAGAACATTCCCAGTAATATTTGAAGCAGTAGAACCTCATTTTAGGTTGTTGTCAGCTACCTAGCACACAGTAATATGGGAATTAACAAGTTAGAGAAGACATTAGAAGCGTACTCAGTCTTTATCTACTTTAAATTGAGTGATTAATGACCATTAAGAATAAAAAGTGGTGGGCCTCCCCGGTGGCACAGCGGTTAAGTGCTGTGCTGTGGAGCTGTTGGCAGCAGTGACGCGAGTTCGACGCCTGGCCGGGGAGAATCCCACACGGCGCGGCAGACCTCTCCTGCCTCCCTGGCTGCTCCCCTCAGCAGTGTAGTTCTGATCTGCCTGTTCTGCTACCCGCTCTGTCTCTGGTGAACCCTCTCACTGACCCACACCTCTGGCCTGTACCCCAGCTTGTATGTATAAATAAAATAAATCTTTAAAAAAAATTTTTTTAAGAATAAAAAGTGGTGGGGCCTCCCTGGTGGCGCAGCGGTTGAACGCTGCGCTGTGGAGCTGTCAGCAGCGCGCGATGCAAATTCGATGCCCAGCCGGGGAGAATCCCATATGGTGCGGCAGACCTCTCCTGCCTCGCCCGCTGCTCCCCTCAGCAGTATATTTCTGATCTGCCTGTTCTGCTCCCCACTCTGCCTCTGGTGAACCCTCTCGCTGCCCCACGCCTCTGGCCTGTGCCCCAGCTTGTATGTATAAATAAATAAATCTTTAAAAAAAACAAAAGAATAAAAAGTGGTTAAGGTTTGGTACCCATAGATGTTTTGGTGAAAAATCAGCTCAGAAAGGATAATTTGCAATTGAAGTCAGGCATAGTTTTCATTGTATCCTAAAGATTCTGACCATGGCTACTGGTTTCCATGTAGGTGTGAAGTCGTGCCCACTCAATATCCTTGGATGGAACTTATATTGGTTTAATCAAGATAGGTGTTGATAAATCTTTGTCAGGCAAGAGAGAACAATAAAACTCACACTGGGAAAACAAAATGAATACACTTTCATTACACAGACATTTTACCCATTTGTTGCCAGAACGAGCATAGGGGTAGATTAGGCAATAAATAATTTGGCACTAGAAAATAAATTCTAGGCAGATTTAGGGTGGAAAAATTGAGAAGATGGTAAGAATAATTGAGGATATTGCCACCAAATGTATTGATGTGAAAGCTAATTTTCGCTTTAGTCATTCATTAAAGTTGTCCTATTTGATCCTGGATTGATATTAATACACAAAGAGGGCATTATTTTCAAAACATACTTTTTTAAACTTCTGACTCATGATTGAGAGGGATCTTACCAGGTTTATTTAAATACTCTAAACAATACTACTTGAAATGGAATAGCTCTTGTAAAAGGTCATTTCCATAAAAATAGGTATGTTATATTTGCATAAAAATTAAGAATTTTCAATGATTATTAGTAAGATTGTGACAAATATCTTTATGAAAGAAGAGCACTGACACATATATTAGGATCAAGGTAAGTGAGATTTGTTTCTGGGAGAATTACTGACCACATTTAAAGCAGCCAGCATAACAACTAGTAATTATGAATAGGTCTAGTAATGAACAATTTAGATACACCACATTGATGTCTCAATATAATAGCAAAAAAATACATCAAAAATTATTTTTGAGTCTTTGCTACAGTATCACTAATATATATGGAGGTATCATTATGTAATAGTACCTAAAATAGGAAACAAAGTTAAGAAACTGGCTAGAGTAAAAAGCTACCAGTGGAAACTATTGATAATTATTCCCTTAAGTGTGCCCCAAGACAACTGTTTCTCAGATTCTTCATTAACTATGTTTTCTAATCTGACATTCATTTCTTAACCCCATGAGAAACTCTGTCCTTTTTTTGACAACTTCTGCATTTGCATGGGTGTTGCTAACATACAGCCAAGTGACTTAAAGTTTGGGTGTTGATTGTTATGTTGATGTGAGTTTGACAGATTCCAAGTCACAGATGAAATCATTGAGTTGAATTGGAAACTGCAAAATGGACAGTTTAGATTAGTTGTGAAATTCTAAAGATGAAACTTTGCTAGTTGGGGTTGAAGTTCCTTGCAGTGCCAATGTATCCAGGTTTTTAGTAACCAACTTACATTTGGAAGTATTTTTTGTAAAGGGCATCCGCAGCTAATGTTTTTATCAACTCTGAAAGCTCATGTATCTGAAACTGGAACCTCAGGTCTTGTGTCACAGGGCATGACCAGCTTCTCCTTGCCACCTGAACCATGGCTCCCTGGCCCCGGCACCTGTAGATTCCAGGCCAGAGCCTGCCACTGTGAAAGTGGCAGTGGCAGCGGTGGGTGGGGGTGGGTGGGGGGAGTATGCATTTTACCACCTAGTGCCCCCAGCCAGTGCAAGTGGCCCTGATGGGGTTGTGGCTGTCAGTTGCAGAAAACACTGCCTTAGGCCAGTCTAGGCCGGCAGCAGCCAGAAGAGTTGGCCAGCAGCACTGGCAAACCGAAGTCCTGTGATTCCTGGTTTGGTGTTGCAGAGAGGAATGTTGGGTCCCCCTGGAGCCACAAGCAGAAGAGGCTCATGGAGTGCCAGGCCAACATGCTGGGCTCCCAGTGGACTCCACGTGGCAGCAGCTGGGGCCTGTGTCCCAGTGTACCGCAGGGCACCGCCCCCATACTCTCACCTTGCGGGGCGGCAATTTTGGAAGCGGCGTGGGTTGGAGAAATAAATGACTCAAGAGTCCAAATAGTAAGAAAATGGAGAAAGGTCACTTAGGGAGACCACCCCTCTAGAGATGCAGCCTCAAGGCTCACATCTCTGGAGAAATAGCCACCCTTTTGTCCCCGTCACACACTTTTATTAGAAGGGGTTAGATTCAGGGAAGGTGGGCTGTAGGGAGGAAGGTGCCAGGTGGAGATGTGGATTGGGATGTAACATATTCTAGCACCAAGTAGGGGGCAGGTAACAGGGGAAGTTGCCCTGGGAGGCGTCACAGCTGCTACTGCTCAAAGCATCCTACCTCTAATTCTATTTACACCTAGCTTTCTATTGAAGTGGTCAGGCTGGTTATGCTAATCTGTCCATAATGTCTCCTGCTGTTTTCAGCAGATATCCGCAACCGGAGGCTTTTGTCCAGGGAAAGGGTCCCCGCCTGACTTTTCATTCTAGCTTTACCCAGGACATGGCGCCAAACTACAACCCAGGAACAAAGAGTGGGGGTTTGGGATACCACACCGTACACTATTATACCCAAGCCCTTCTGAAGGGGCACTTGAGGCAGTGTAATTCTGGCCCCCATCAAAGCCAGCTCCAGCTGTGACTCTCCAGTGGCCAGTGGCTCAGAGTCTACCCTGAACTTAATGCAGGTCAGGTCTGGGCAGGTACCAGGATTTTCCCTTTTGTATCTGGTGCCAGGATTGTAAATGCACTGATCACATTCAAGTTCTCCAGCTGTCAGTCAAAAGCTTGAACTCATTGCAACAGATCAAAAATTTAGCGAACTGATTGATGCTTAACCACACCAATCAAACACTTGAAAGATGGTCCAATCAGACTTGTAGGGTGGGAAACCCTTAAGAGGATATATGGCAGAGCAGGAGCCAGCTTAATTCACTCAACAGCTGGCCAAAGGGAGGACTCAGCAGACAACCTCCAAAGAGAGAAGGACTGAGCAGCCACCCTCTGAAGAGAGAAGGAGTCAGCAGATGGCCTCTAAAGAAGCATCAAGTAGATGACCTCTGTGGGATTCAGCAGACCTCCACAGGTCTGGAAACCTCTGTATACCTCCAGACCTCCATAGACCTCCAAACCTCGGCAGTCCTTCACAGAGACCCAGCCACAGCACCTGCATCTGATCTCACTTCTGATATCGCATGCTAGGAACACTGTCAGTCTTGGGACAGTGTCTCAGGGTTGTTGGCTATTGGGTCATACCAACTGCTCACAAACAGTGGTGTCTCTGACATCTCCTCCTGGTGACCAGTGGTGACCAGCACCACTGATCAGTGCTAACAAGCATTGCTGACAGGTGACCCGCACTGTGTCCAGCCACCTTTGAGAGTTGGCCACTGCTTCTGATCATCTGGCCTGCCTCCCCATGCTGTTGCCTTAATTTCTGTCCAAGTCATTGCCTGGAGTTTTGCAGCTTGGCCTTCAGACTGTTGGTGCTGAGTGTCACAGTGAGCATCTCCAGCTACCAACATTAGATCCTGATCCACTGTTTTCTGGTATGTTCCCAGCTCCAGGCCCTCATTGACAGGTCAGCACCATCTTGCATGAGTGTTTGGGACTACTGGACACTGAGTGAACTATCTGAGACAATTAACCACTTGTAACCATAGAAACTCTTTTTCCCCAACTTCCTGTTTATTAAATAAACCTCATTGTTGTCGTTCACTGAGCCTAAGTGGTCTTGCAATTGTTAGTGCTCAGGTGAGAACCCATAGACAGTGGCTTGTCCTCCACCTTGGCACTGTCTTTTGACACTGTTTTAAGTACTGTTCTTAATACTGTTTTATATCTTTTCCCTGGATCTTAAGAAAGTTAAAGAAAAAGGCAACTAGACAATTCACATGTGTCATCCTTAGACATATCTTTTCACCTCTCATTGAACCTATTGCCATGGAAAGGGTCATACATTTTGTTCAACTATGATTCAATAAGGTGATGCAAAAGCAATTGGATATTAGTAGCACTCTAATTTTTCAATCTATTATATAATGCAAAAACACAGCCATCAGCAACACTGAATTAGACATCACATATATGTTAAGGGAAAAGACAATACTTAAAATCCATGTAAACAAAAGTAGGAGGAGATTAGAAATGAGTCCAAAGAGTGGGAAAATGTCCTCATAAAACTAAAAATATAATTGATTATAGCAACAAAGAATGTTATTTGGTTAATCCTGTTATTGAAATGGAAATGATACAGTATTATTTGATAGTAGTTACTTTTCCCATTTTCATTTTTGATTTATAACTCCGATTTTACATTCAGTTGTTAACAATCTTACAAAGTCAGTGCAAATCTACAGAGATAATGAAAAATAAATGATGCTACAAAGTCTAGTCAAAATTAACACTAGACCGTTAAGATGTCAAGTTACAATGGGTTAGTTTCATCAGGTATACCATTTTGTAGTACAGTATTGGGCAACTACAGGGGATATAAATTATTCAGACTCTGATTCTTTTAGGATTTTACCGAAAAGCGTGTGCAAGCAGCATCTGTCTCCTGCTCTGCCAGAGCATGGAAAATAATGCATGCTGTATTCATGTATTTTCTGAAAGGGTGTCTGTGATGATTTTAATGCCTTTCTTTTAAATTTTCAGTATATTTTAATGACACAGTGAATCATCAGTGTTGTTGAAAGCTTTCATTACTCATTGTATCAAGTTGAAATGGCCCATTACTCATTATATCAGGTTCAAATAAGATATAACTCCTTTGTAACATAATGCTTATTTATTAAAATGTATTTATCTTGTCTGGTGCATTAATATGTGTTTTTCATAAGAGATGTAATTTTGGTAACATTTTCCCATGAAATTAAAAGAGTTATCTGAAACCGTTGAGACAATTTTGCAGAATATTAATCTTATGAAATTGCTATGCTAATAAAATTCTCCTAAGTAAATACAGTGAAGCTTCATTACAGCATTCCTGAAATGATTTGTAATCCACCATGTCTAGTCATTTTTTAAAAAGCATACCTTAACACCAGTGTTACCTTGACATTTATAGTTCTTGCCATCTTGTAGCTTTCTTTTTCTGCTGAAAATTAATTTCAAATATTTTCCATTGAATCAGTTTTAACTGAAGGGACATGTTCTGTAACATAATAATGTATAATGGTAAAATATTCTTTTATTTTTAAAGATTTATTTATTTACGTATACAAGCTGGGTGTACAGGCCAGAGGCGTGGGGCGGCGAGAGGGCTCATCAGAGACAGAGTGGGGAACAGAACAGGAAGATTGATGGAAATACACTGCTGAGGGGAGCAGCGGGCAAGGCAGGAGAGGTCTGCTGCACCATGTGGGAATCTCCCCGGCCAGGCATCAGACTTGTGTCACCAATGCTGACAGCTCCACAGCACAGCGCCTAACCTGCTGCGCCACCAGAGGGGCCGAATAGTGATACATTCTATTGGCTGCCTGTCTGGCTTACACTAACATCAAACTTGGAGGAAAGCAATTAGTATAGTTTATCAGCAGGAATTTTTATTTCTATTTCAATCCAAAATGTTATGTTGACATCTCCTTTCCTCAAACACCTGGAAGGTAAATGAGAGTGTGAAAGTAAAAATCAGCCCAGTTATTTCAGAGCAGATAAAAAAGCAAACTGCGTTGAGAAAAGATTGGAAATTAAAAAGCAGATGTATTTTGTATCAGTCAAATAGAAAACAGTAGGAAGCATATATTTTTCAAATATATAAAGCTAATGAAAAGAAAACAAGAAAATAATCAACTTACTATTTTAAAGGTTTGGTAGGCAGATTGACTTTTAATAAGAGGTTGAGAAGTCAAACAAATAGACAAGGAGGTTTAGACAAATAGGTTTAGGATAACTTTGAAAAATTGGTGACACACATTCTTGAGGATTTATGTCACTGGCAAATATTACCTCAGCTATCAGTATTATTTTTAGGTTTAGTTGGGAAAAGTGAAAAAGCTAAAGAAAAAAGTAAAGGATAAAGGGAAGGACCTAATATTTAATGAATGCAGCAAAACTATGAACTAAGAATTATCATAACCATGTTATAGGTGAGGACACTGTGGTTTAGAAAATTTAGAAATTAAGTAATTTTTTTCCATGTCACACCGGTTGCATGTGGCAGCATGAAGACCCTAACATGCATAACGGGCTCTGCTCTACATAAAAGCACGCTGTCTGGATAAGTGAAGGAATGTAGTCTTTTCACCGAGAATAAACCTTTATAAAAGATAAAAGTCATTGTTTACATGGTATCAGGAATATAAGTTCTATTATTTTCTTCCCATTTTTAATCAGTTGCTCAACATCACATAAACACAGTCCTGCCTTCTTTGGGAATATTATGATTTACAACAAGGATACTGACACTTTATCAAAAAGACAGAAAAGGAAAATGTAATTTTAAAAGACATCAAAACAAGGTTTAGATATAAAGAAGAAATCATTTAAAATATATTAAGCAGAAAATTAAAATGAGTCATAGTTCCCTCTATGGAGAAACAATAATAAATAGCAAAATCCTTCATTTACAAGACAAGCACTTGTTTACCAACACCTATTAACGACTTTGGCTTCGGTTATAAAAAGCCTGTTTCCTTGGACTTGAAGTCCAAAATTGCTGTAGCCATTTCAGTATCAATCTGAAGATGTAGCAAATACCACCCAGATGAGGGAATCACAGAAAAGTGGGACTGAAGCTTCTGGATTACATCAACCCTGAAGACTGTTCTGTTTCTGAACTTCTGTTATATGAACCAATTTATTTACTTTATTGTTTAAATATATATATATAGATAGATGGATAGATATATAGATATAGATATAGATATCTCATATAGATATACTCACAAAAAAGGACACCTGTATTCATTGAGGAAAGTATTTTCATCATGTAGTATTTTATAAATAGTAACAAGTTACTTAACACTAAGCAGCAGGTAAAATGTAGATAATCTGCTAAAAAATTTTAGACTATCACCATTTTACTAGAAAATCTGTTATAAATTTTCTACTTCTTCCAAAAGCAAATGAGTAAAAAAGAAACTTTATTCTAGTGCCAAATTTTGAGTAGATGATAATAGGATGTCCAAATGACAGCAAAATTATTTCCTTAAATTTTTATTGAGATAAGCCCCATTAGGATGGCAAAATTCTGTAGTTTCACAGCTGATGCAATGATAGCAAAACAATATCCATCTACATTACCAGAATCATAAACAGATAGTGCTGATGTTTTCTGGAAATATTAACATAAGTGAAATGAGCATTTGTACCATTTCATTGCACACACATTCTTAATTTGTTCAAGAACAAGGAGTAATTTCTAATTATATTTTGGAAATTGCAAAAGTACATAAACAATACCAAAGATAGAGACTATTCTTATCCTGAATATATTCCTGTTTAATCAATCTCATCTACATGTATAAATTTAAAGAACTGTTGAAGAGATCCACACTACCCCAAATGGAAACATAAACACAATTTGGACTTTGATGCTTTATTTTTCTTGGTATATCATCACTCCTTCTCCATGCTACATTTTAAAGGAAATAAATAATAATACTAAATCTTTACTTAAAAAACACTAGAGAACAGATCAAATAATGTGGGTAAAGGCACACAGCTACTCACAGAGCTGACATATGGACTCAGTTTTGTCTGATCCCCAATCCACTATACGACAGTTGTTATCCAATCTCCAAAGAACCCATTTTATTTTTGACTGGAAAAGAAAGTAGGAACAAAATAAAAGAAAGAGCAATGGAAAGAGAAATAAATGAAAGAATGGAGTGAGGAAGTCTAAGAAGAGCTAATGACTCCCCTGAAGGAATATAAATATGATGGCTATAAATATGATGGCTATAATAATATTTGAGGTCTGTGTACAGAGTTGCAGATACTGATATATATGCTATAGAGCATTTAAAGCTAAATTAGGAGTAAGATAAAGTTCAACTGACAAAGGGAAACTTGGGAGATGGTTAGTGCCCTTTCATGACCCCCTTTAGTACCTACCAAGCTACCACAAATATACATAGTCTGAGGAAAACAGTGTAAATGCTACGCAAATTCAGCTTCCTAAACTACAACTCTTCCCATTCTCATCCTCTTCATTAGTTTCTTACCCCTCATTATAAAAATTCTCAGACAACTGAAACACAGTCTTTTCTCTCAAAGATAATATAGTCCAGTAGGAGAAAACAAGAGAAATACACAAATGATACATAGAGGAAACTATTACATAACACACCTAAGCCCTAATGCAATTGGAGTCCAGAGGCAAATGGGTAGGCTAGGCTTATAAAATACCCAACCCAGAGATAACCACTTGGTTTAATATTTCTCTGGTAAAGGTTCTAAGCTTCATTATGCCTAGATTAGAGTCACAAGAGAAAAAGATTACCTTATATTTACCATGGATACAATAAAAGAGAAAGGAAAAGTGCCTGCCAGGTATGGACCATACCAGATATAGCCCAAACTGGTCTTTTGACCCTGAATAATTATTCACATAGAGCCATTCTAATGTTGTACTGAAAGATTATTACTGAGCTTCAGTATTATATACATCAACTTTGTAGTGTGAATCTACTCTTTCTCCATGTTTCTTCCAAAATTTTTTTTTTGGGAATTACAATTTTAGTAGATCGAAAGAACTTGACTAGGCAAATACAAAAGACATCAGGGAAGAAGTCAATTTGAAATAGACCTTAGAGGATGACTAGTATTATTTCTATATGAAGAGAGGGAGAGAAGAACATGTCAGAGAGAAAACACAGCATGATAAAAAGCAAATTATTTGATAGCAGAGGACATTTAAAAAACTTATCAGTCTAGTTTCATTGGTGCATAGGATGAATGTAAAGAAATCATAGTAAATGAAGTTTAGTACCATATCATAGACAACATTAAGAGCCAGAGTCAATGATTTGTACATTTTTGGCTGACAATGGGAAATTGTTGAGTTTTTGAGCATGGTGGTGACTTAATTCGAATTACCCTAAGGAAGACTTCTCTGACCACAAAAATAGCATGCAATGGAGTGAAGAGGGGTAAGTGGAGAAAGTCCAATTAGGAATCTATTAAAGTAGCCCAGGATGAAATGTCATGAGAGCATTTGTCAGACTGTTGGCGGTGGAAACAAATAGGAGGGGACAGATGCAACAGATGTTGAGTAAGTAGAATCAAGAGCACTTGGAAATTGATTGCATGTGAAGGGCCAGTGAGAGAAAAGAGTCCAGAGTGATAAGTGCTCAAGCTTAAGTGACTGGGAGAGAGGTTGTACCACTAATAGGAAAAGGAAAGTGAAGAACTGTAGTTTAAGGACATATGTTAAAAGGACAAGTGGGATAGCCTGTTGGAGATATTAATTCCACATTTGAAAATATAGATCTGGAGTTAAGACTACAGTTGAGGGTCACATATTAAAAATTTGATCGCAAAGAAGTGATAGAAGTGCTTGGACGGGATAAAATAAATGACAAAATGGTATATACAATGATAGAGAAGAAAGAATCTTCCAGAAAATTACGGGAAAAGAGGTGAGAGTGGGAAAGGTGAACTGAGACAGTTCAATGAATAATACTCCAAAAAAAAAAATTAGAAACTGAAAGAGAAATTTCAATTGTTATTAATAGTAAAGCAATGGTAGTGGAGACCCCTGTTAAAATTCCTCCAGAGATCAACAGAAGAAAGTGAAAATCTCTCCTAGAGAAGAAAAAATTAAACATATAAATACAACACATAAAATCAAGCTTAGCAACCTAGACTTTCTTTGAAGACATATAGATATTTTAATTACAAATGGTAGTTTCTGCTACATATTATATATTAAGCTTTGGATTCATGTAAAGGTACAGAAGGTTATCCTTAAATTGAACTTGCATAATCAGTCGATCAAGGTTTTGACATATGTTCCTTTTACTTTAATTCAAAGTATCATTAAATCAAATATTTGATGTATTTTTACTGTCTTTTGATGTATGTCTTCTGGGATTTAAAATAACATTTTCTAGTCAGTCAAAGTTGATTTAAATTGTATATTAAGAATCTGACCTAACTTCATAAAAACAAGGGCATTCAGAATTATGCTGAAAACATTGACCTTAACTTCTCCATCAAAACTTTTGAAAAAAATTTGAACTCGGTCAACTTTTATAGGTGGTCAAAGTCACAGGGTTAATGAAGAGACTGAAAGACTGAATAAACTTCAAATAGAAAATAAGGGAAATACTTTAGCCCCTCTACATATTACCCTAAGACTTTTCCTTGCATCTTTAAATTAGTACCAAAGTTCTTTTCTTATCTGAGAAAAAAATCACATTTAGTTTCTGCTCCTCTGTTTCTGAATCAGAAGACTAGACAACATCGTTGACCTGATTGTTTCTGTTATCGTAATTTCTCTAAATTGGTGCATTCTATCTCTTGTCTCCATACTCTTCTGAGAAGGCATTTTATGTCCCTGAGTTTGTTTTCTAACTAATCTCCTTCAAGTCAGCTGTTTTGTTTTTGTTTGTCTTGACTTTTCTCCTTTAAGTATGTTTTTCTCCTTTAAGGTAAAAGCTAGCTAATGATATAAACTTATGGAAGCTATTGTAATATTGATTTCTGCTCTGTTCTCTAGCTTGTTATCCCCTTTCACAGGTAACATG
This sequence comes from Scalopus aquaticus, assembly GCA_004024925.1. Taxonomy (NCBI): domain Eukaryota; kingdom Metazoa; phylum Chordata; class Mammalia; order Eulipotyphla; family Talpidae; genus Scalopus; species Scalopus aquaticus. The sequence continues at coordinate 47,026 of PVIJ01008667.1, forward strand.
TGTATTGGGAGGAGCGTTGGGAAATTCATTTTAGTTCCCTCAACTTTAATTCCTCTACCTGTGAAATGAGAAAACTGATGCACTATTAACTCAAAGTTCTTGTGATTTCTAAATATATCCTTTAAAAAGTTGACTTTAAAGCTAAATATCTCATACTGTAAGTCAAAATACCCTAAAAGTATAAATTTCAGACCACATAGGAGGAAGAGGATCTTTTCCATCTTTACATCATACTTTCTAAATAGCTACACATAGTGCTTACTTGTAAGATGGTCCCTGAAAGGAAATTAATATGTTAATCTTGTAGAAATTTGAAACAAAAGATCAATATTATTTAAGAATTTAGCATTTTAATTGTTGACTAAAGTATTTTTAAAGTGAAAAGCACCTGGGATTCAAATGACTCTTTGGCATGCATTTCCTTCCCTTCTCTTCTTTTCCTCACCCAGTCTCTATTATCTTCCAATCATTCTACTGTGTCTGTAGGAAGTCATTTCACTGTGGCACATATGTAAATCACACATTTATGATTGGTCAGAAAATTGAAGAATCACGCAATCTGTGAGTTTCAGATGAAGACCAAAATGGGGACTAAAAGATCTTGGTATTTTATTTAGCATTTCAACATGCATCCTTTTCCTGTCACAATGATTTTTTTTTCAATTCCAACATTGAACATGACTGTTTTTCAGTCTGAGTGCCTTCAGAATAGTGCAATTACTTCTGTTAAAGATTAACCTTTTCAAAAACATATTCACTTAGCAAATATTTTTACATCTGCTACTGGTGAAGTTTTAGAGTGATGTGCTTTGCATAGCTGTTATCCCTTTCTGAGCTGCTGCTAACATCTGTGGTCTGTAAGTTTCTACTGGTTCCTTCTACAGTAAAGGTTCTCATCCAGTAAAAGGTTGTTTTTTTTTTAATAGCTTTTTTAAATTATCAGTCATTCCATCATTAAGATCAGAAAGTAAATAGAGTTACTTTGCTATTTTTAAAAGGATAAGTAACAAAATAACACTCTTATTTAGATCAAAGATTAGATTCCTTGCCCTATGTGAACTTTACATAGAAAAACATTCTTAAGTGGTAGAAAGAATTCTTTCTGATCCTACATTTAAAAAAAAAAATTAAAAATTTCCCTGACCCTTCGTAATGGCTAGTGGAAGCTTCCAGACATATGAGAAGCTATCCAGTACCTGAAATTATGCCAATAGTCATAGCTTTCTGAAGTACCCTGGTAAAAATTCACAATGACTCAGTTTTCTAGTTTGCAATATCTCAAGAATTATTAGGTTAATTGTAAATCAACAACATGGAAGTAGCAAATGCATTGTCTCAGTTCACATCAAAGTTTACTGTTTGTACAAATTTTATATGAATATTATGTATGATTCTCTCTGTTCACTTTTCACCTATCACCATACCTTTATAAGTTGATGATGGCTATCATCATGAAAGATAAGAGAATCTGAACCCATAATTTGAAGCAATTGGTTTTCACAATCCCTATCTGATAAATGTATCTTTCTCTTTTGGATCCTTGCTGTTTTATGATAAGCCCAATGAACATTTGTGTGTTTCCATCTGGGTCAACCTGTTCTGTCTGATTTTTGATGATGAAAGTACTTAGCAGAACTCTGTAAATCCTTTTCTATATCTAGCATGTGTAGATTAGATAAGACACTAGATTATAAAAATATCTGGAAGAGCCAATATAAGTAAGGTACAAATATTCTAATCAGAAAGTAGAATATAAAATATTGTAATATAAAAGAGAATGTAGATTGTCACTATGTAATACATTAATCTTAAAGTGGAATTTATACAGAGAACAAAAGGACAGGCTTTCAAAATGTTGCGGCTATTTACAAAGAGATCCATTGGTTTGTTTCTTTGTTTGGTATCTCATCCAGGTTTCTTCTAAGTGTTCCTGATGTTAGTCTTCTACAATATATATTCTTAATGCAAAAAAGGTTTTTATCATTCAATAAAAATGGTGTTAGTACTGACAAATCAAAGGATAAAAGGGTTCAATTGGCAAATTGTGAAGAAAAATATAGAAAAAATGTTCCAAATCACTGTCTAACCTGGTAAAGGTGGTAAAACATGGTAATATTCACTGTTTACAAGTTACAAAGAAACAGTGAGTCCTATACAACTAAATTAGGAATGTTAATTAATTCAACTTTTTTAAAATGCCATTTTGCAAGGTTTACTATATATCTTCTAGCAATAATCTCAGACTTAGGAATTTATTCTAAGGAAAAATGAGAAATGCTGTCCAAATCAATCCATATGGATGGTCTTCACAAGTGTTAGCCATAATAATTAAGAAAAATGGCAACAACTTAGATGATCAATAATGCATGATTGATTAAATAAATGCTAGTGCATTTATTTTATAGACTGTTAGGCAAATAAAATCATTTTTTTTAATTGCACTTAAGGGAAATGTTTGTGATACATGCCTAAGTAGAAAGTAGGTTATATATATTTACATAGACATGTAACAAAAGTATTGATAAAAATATTATATATCTATAAATTTATCTATCTACATAGAAAAGTATATATGGCAAATATTAACAGTGGTTATCTTTGGGTAATCCTTTTCTGTAATTAAAATTGGCAACTCTGCTCCATTCTCTAACAAATATAAAAAAGGCTAGTGGTTTTGTTTTGATTTAATTCACTTCATCTATGTAGTAATTGTAACAAGATGCTATAAAAATATGCATATGCAAATGTTTTAATTATGGAGTCTTCAAGTATACTTGAGATTTTAAAATATTTGTCTTTTTGCAATAAGAGTATCCATTTGCAGACCAAGGAAACTGAAGCCAGTTAGAGTTACCACTGCAGCCTGGGGAACACAGACCCATGAATTACTTTAGTTGTGCAGAGGGGAATAGAAGTTACTATATTGGCAAAAAAAGGCAGGCTTGTTCACATTCAGGTCTGCTCTATGAGAATGAGGGGTCAGTCGGTGCAGTTCTGATTGATGGAATTTGTCAAGCGGTGACAGGACAAATTTCTGTTCTGACTGCTCTGTGACGACTGGTTTTGGTTCAGCTTTGTCTTAGCAGTGGACATATATGGGCATGCTCAGGTATCTGCAAGGGCCTGGGACCAGATCCTCGATAAAGTCCAAACTCTGTTTTTTACCAAGACTTAAGATGACTCCAAAATATTTCTTACTTCTTGTCATTTTAGAAAACATTAATAGTACAACTAAATTGAATGAATAACAAAGTCTATAATTTCACTAATTTATGTGAGCCATAATTATTTTCTTCAGTGCTTAGCCTCGAGTCCTACGGGAGTGTATATGCACTTATGTGTGTGAAGCGCCCATTTTCTTTTTGAAAAATGGAGTCACATTTCAAAATAATATGATATTTTCACTTAATTCTTTGTCATGGACATTTTTCACATCATTAAATGTTCTCCTTCAGCATCATATATTATGATTGCTTAGAGTTCCTTTCATGTGGATGTACGGTATTTATTTAGTGAGTTCTTTTACAGGGTATTTTGTCTGTTGCAATTTTTTTTAATGCCATAATAGCAGTTTAAAATATTCTTGGTACACAGATATTATTGCCTTAATATAAATCCATATAATAAGAAAAAAAACATGCAAAATTCCAGAGCTTTTGATGAATATTGACACATTTTCTTCCAGACTGTTAACTTATTTTCTCACAAATCATGATGACAATGTTCATTTTCTACAAATTTACAATGCAGAATATTTATTATTTCTTAAGTGTTTGTTAATTTGATGGATTAAACACTACTATTTAGTTTTTTTTAATATAATTTCTTTGGGATAGCACTTGTTAATGTTTCCCTATTATTTATTACCCATTTAATTTTCTTCTTTGTTGTTTAGTACTTCCCTTTCTTTTGCCCATTTTGTGTGACCATTCATCTTTATTTTATTGTTGTCTAAGATCTCTTTTATCATCGAGTCACCTTACTATGGGGTATATACTACATGTTTTTTTCCTAGTTTGTCATTTATTTCTCAGGTTTGTAAAGGCTACATTACACTTAAACCTGTTACCATTTTGTATATTTGATTCTCTTCATCTACACATTCTCTGTTTTTCAATTACTAGTCATAGATAAGTTGCACAAAAGACCTATTATTTCACTGAACATATTGGCTTCTTCTCTGTAATTTTTTTGACCGTCCATAATGCATATACTTTACTCTAGTGTTATTTTTATTACATCATCTCCAAACAAATAGAATGTCTGAAACCTATTTACAGTAGCGTGATTATCTGTTTGTATCCATCTTTAATTCAATCCAACAATTCCATATAAAATAAAGGACCAGTCATCAGATGCATAGAAGTGAACTAAGAAGGCTTGAGGGCTAATAAGGAGATTCTTATTGCCCTTTGCTGGGGTTTCCTGAAATCTTATATCATATTCATGGCTAGAGTTGAACCACATGCTGTGTCCCTTGTCAGACATTCTTTTCCAAAACGGATATCTAATAACTTTATGACAATATGTGCAGAAGAATAATTGCAGGCTTTTTGGGGCTTCTCCACCAAGACTTTCTATATTGAGTGTCTCACTTTCAGATTATAAATTTACCCCTCTGATGCACTTTGGAGGGTTCATAACTGAACTTTGAAGCAATGAGGAGAATTAGTGGATTGCTTTCTCTCCCTGTGCAGTAATGGGCTATAAGCACTAGCCACAGGCTCCTGAAGCCTAAATAGCTCACAACATGTCAGAAATTGCACCTTTAGGATTTATATAAGCATTACCTATTCATGTATCCTATGCATAAACATTGCCTCCATGCTTATAATAACAGGTCTTGCTGTCATATGACTTTAAAATTCCAAATATATTTAAATGACTAATAAAGTCAAGATCTTTTACTTGGAAAGAAACACCTAATTCATGTATCTTAGGAGGAAAAAGAGGCTCAGAGATCTGAAGTGACTTGCCTGAGGTGACCTTGTGAGTTAGTGACCCTGCCACACCAACATTACTATCAAGCAGAGATTCTCAGGATGTAGAAATCAGCAGGTATGGACAGACTACAGTAGGCTGTAGTGGTGTATTTTAGGGAGGTTTTCCCCTAATCCTTCTCAGTTAAATAATACATGAAATTTCTCCATTATTTTCCTTTAAAATGGGAAACAGTTTAAGGTAAATCAACTAAAGCATTGTATGGTCTCTCTGTCCCATTGTATAGGTCTAATTCTTTCTTTTTTTAAAGATTTATTTATTTATACATGCAAGCTGGGGTACAGGCCAGAGGCGTGGGGCGGCGAGAGGGTTCACCAGAGACAGAGTGGGGAGCAGAACAGGCAGATCAGAAATACACTGCTGAGGGTAGCACTGCTGAGGGGAGCAGTGGGCGAGGCAGGAGAGGTCTGCCGCACCATGTGGGATTCTCTCTGGCTGGGCTTCGAACTCTCATCGCGGGCTGCCAATAGCTCCACAGCGCAGCGCTCAACCCCTGTGCCACCAGGGAGGCCCTGTATAGGTCTAATTCTGTAAGGAATGAGAAATTATGCAGAAAGAGGTAAGAAAGAATGCAGGGAGAATATTTACTTGGCAGTACAGTGAAAGTTGAAGCATGCAATGTTCCTTAGATAACATATCTCAGAAAAGTTTAAATATGGGGTTAAACAAGGCATCTCTCCATGCTTCTATGGGATATAAATGGAGAAAGGCAACTTCAGATTCCAGTTCTTTTATTTCATCCTCACTTTACTGTGTGGCACATTGAATTATATAACTGAAAAAGCATTAGCAAAATACTAATTTGAAGCACTATGTTCTAATATTAACACAAAAGAATGAGTCACCCATGGAAATCTACAAGCCTCTTCTTAACAGTATCCTCTTTATTTAATAATTTGTAGAAATTTCAAAATAGAGAAGATTTTAGTGGTAGTACCTGATGGGGGTATCCAAATATTAACTCAAGTATTAAAAAAAATAATAAAGGGGGTTTAGAAGTCATTGAGCCAGTTCTCTTCTTTCTTTGAAGGCCACAGAAAGGAGATTATATACATAAAGTTTTTGTATGAGGTTAGGTATACTGGATCTCAGATAAGTGAGTTTGTATTTACCACCCTCTTCTCTCCAAGATGCTAAAGAGTTCTAAATTGGTAACCAGATATAGCAACCTCCTCATGTCAAGATATTTAGAAAAGTTGCATGCCTAAGATTTTCTTGTTTTCCTTTAATCTCCAGAATTCTTGTCTCTTTCCAGTTCTCTCTATTCTCATTGCTCCTCTCTTTCCTCTCCCCCATCTTCTACCCTTTACTTCCCTTCCCTATAAGGAATGACATCATTGGTAAGTGATAACATAACATGGCATTATTTGTTAAGACAAATAAGGTGTTAGTAATTCTGAAAGTCAAAGTCTTATTATTATATTGGGAGCTCCATTTGGTGGTTACAGTGGATATTTCTCTAATATTAGATGAAACCATCTTATAGAAATGAATTTATGATAATGGACTTTTTAGGTTGGAAATTCTGTTACATATAGTATATCTGTATGATGTGGTAGTACACGTATACACATGCACAAATGCACAAATATTTTAGGGAAATGGCCATATGAATTATCTCTGTAGGTAGATTTTTGATTTACCATTGAAAATATATTTTAATGAAAACACTTTCAAACCATTTTTAAATAAAAAATGATTTGCATTTTTTTTTAAGATTTCATTTTATTTATACATACAAGCTGGGGTACAGGCCAGAGGCGCGGGGCAGCGAGAGGGTTCACCAGAGACAGAGTGGGAGGCAGAACAGGCAGATCAGAAATACACTGCTGAGGGGAGCAGCGGGCGAGGCAGGAGAGGTCTGCCGCACCATGTGGGATTCTCCCAGGCTGGGCGTCGAACTCGCGTCGCCGCTGCCGACAGCTCCACAGCGCAGCGTTAAACCGCTGCGCCACCGGGGAGGCCCTGATTTGCATTTTTTAATCTGAAACTTTTCTGACATTAAGACTTAATCGTGTTGTGGTCCAGAGGGTTTAGTTGGCACTGCACTACTAATCCCCAGTGCTCTTAAGATATGTGTTAGTCACATCCCCCTTCGCTGGAAGTCCTGTGCCAACTTCAGGGGCTTGGTTCTTATCAAATGCTTAACTACTTTCAGTTTCACTTTCTCTGAGGACTATTTCTTTTTTTTTTTTTTAAAGATTTATTTATTTATGCATACCAGCTGGGGTACAGGCCAGAGGTGTGGAGTAGTGAGAGGATTCACCAGAGACAGTGGGGAGCAGAACAGGAAGATCGACTGAAGTACACTGCTGCGGGGAGCAGCGGGCGAGGCAAGAGAGGTCTGCTGTGCCATATGGGAAGCTCCCTGGCTGGGTATCGAACTCTTGTTACAGTGGCTCTGGATAGTTTCATAGTGCTGTGCTTAACCCGTTGCACCACCAGGGAGGGCCCTCTGAGGACTATTCTTATGAATTTGAAGAGTATGCGTTTTTTTCTAATCCAAGGATCTTCATTAAATCTTTTTCCCAGTATGGATGTATTTTTTTTTTTTTAGTTTTATTCTGGTAATGATACATATCTTATGAGGTGCTCTGGATCCCCATCACATTTTTTCATGATCTTCAGGTGAAAGCTAAAACACTTTATCTGAATTTCATGACCTGGCAAATTTGTGATGAATCTGTATAAATGAGAGACCAGATTCCGCACCTTTTGTCAAAGTCCGTAGTTTGCCTCCGGGTCTCTGGACTACTGATTGTAAGATCCCTGCAAGGTGTGGTGACTGTTCTCGTTAGACTTAGCAGTTGCTAAGTGTTGTTAAAACTGCACTTCTAAGATTTCTTCTTAAATGGAGTAGAATTTTCTAAGTCTAACCCCTGCCTTATTTAATTTCAGCAAACTACTTTTCCACAAGGGTAGATATCACTGACGCAGTATTGTATGACAATTGCCCTCACAGCCCTGAACTTAACAGATGATGAAACAGGAACTGGGGAGATCCAGCACTCAAGGAGGAGCAGAACAAGTACAAGCAGGAAGACTTACTAGTCCAGAGTGCTTTCTTTCTACTGCTTGCTAGTGTTTCCATTCAGTATTATTATATCCCTTTGCTTACTCATTGGATGGTTTCCTTGTGATCTTTAGCTGAATAGACAAATAGAAGTAGGGCAAAACAAAATAATTACATTTTTACTTCCAACAGTATAAATAACAGAACAATATTTAAAGGTTCCATTCTCCTCAGAAATTTTGTTTTCAAAAATACTATTTTAAACTTGTTTCATTCAAAATGTAAGTGTTATATTCGAAGGGACATGTTTAGGATTGCAGGATGGGGCCAAGATACCCGAAAGGATCACGCATTGACTTTCCTTCAGTTCACATAGAGAGTAATACCAGTTATCCTAATACATGTGTGTGTGTCTAATGTTATACACACACATACACACATATTACATTGTAATGTATAACTTATATATTGAATTATGTACATATATATGACATTGTAATTAAAAAATGTTTTGCTTGGAACCTAGAATGGACTATGATCTTCATCTCATGAGACATATTTGATATGTCAGATTTTAAATTAAAAATGTATTACAAAAGCAGTAACGAAGGTGAAGTCAAGTGCCTAAATGTAATAGTAGAATATAAATGTTGTCTTTTTTTTTCCTTTATTGAGGTAAGTTTATTTGAAAACACTGTATATCTGTATATGATTAAGGGGAATAAGTTCACCTCCTCAGAAATATGCCACCATCCAACCCCCAACATCCAAACACCCATAGTGCTTTACGGTACACCCATGTGTCCTTGTGTCCTTCCTCCCTTGCTCCCAGCCCACCCTTTCCCATGTTGTAGCCCCAATTCCAGAGTCATGATGCTAGGATTTATTTTGGTTTAGTTTTGCCAGTTCCTCTGTGCTTTTGTTTATTTGTTTTCTCTATATTACACATGTGAGTGAAATCATTTGGTATTTGTCTTTGTCTCTGATTTATATCACTTAGTATAATCCCCTCCAGTTCCATTGATTTCACTGGTCAACATTGAGATTGTTACTGACTTTAAAAGGCCCTAATCTGTAGTACCTTGGTGTGCTGAACATGAATATAACTCTCAAAATTTTTTATTAGCTCTCGTTTTGAAGATATTTCATATAATACATTTTATATGTTTCACCGTGTAAATTTATCCAGTAGAACTGCAACATCTTAAATCAGCCTAGAACGATGCAATATTGCATCACTTTGCATAATGCTATCATGCACACATCATCCAGAGTTGATTGCATCATTTTCTGATGCAATGCAATACTACTGCCAGGCGGCTGCTGAAGTAAGCTGGCGTCAGCAGTGCACTATAGAAAGTCCTGTAGGAAAGCCTGAGCATTGAAAATATTTCAGACTTTGTGTGTGACAGTTTAAGCTACTGTTCCATAGAACTGTTATTCTTTTATCCATTTAGGCACAATACAGAACAGGAATGCCTCAAAAGTGCGATAATAGCGTGGACAATTTCTGCTCTATTTGTGGGGAAATGACATTTGCCAACCAGAAAAAAGTATCACTTCTCAAGTGAAGAAGGCTTATCATCTCTACTTCGGATGCAAGGTTGGTGACCAAAACAAGCCTTGGGCCCCACATATATGCTGTGCTCCATGTACAACACAACTTTCACAGTGGTTCAACTTGCAAAAGACCATCAATGCCATTTGCAGTCCCCATGGTGTGTAGAGAGCCAAGCAACCACATAAAAGACTGTTAATTCTGCGTGGTTCCTCCTCTTTCTGGCAGAATAACGAAGCAAAAGTTGAGAATAGTCTAACCAAACATTCCATCTGCATTGAGACCAGTTCTACATGGCAAGGGACTTCCTATTCCAGAACCTCCAGCAGAATATTCTCTTGATTCATCTGATGAGGACAAGGGTGAGCCGACCTGTTCTCCTGTTCCATCAGCATGCAGTGATCCAGATTTTCACTGTGGTGCATCATCAACTCCACACGGACTAACACAGGAAGAACCCAATGACCTGGTTCGTGATTTGGACTTATCCAAGCACAAGGCAGAATTGCTAGGATCAAGACACCAACAATGGAATCTTCTAGAAGAAGATGTCACAATTACTTTAGATCGAAAGCGCCACCAGCAGTTGGAAACTTTCTTTAGAAAGGAAAGTGAGTACTCTGGTATTCTGTTCCGATATTGAGGGCCTCATGAATGCCTTAGAAATCACTCATGACCCACAAGAATGGAGACTATTTCTAGACTCTTCGAAACTGAGTCTTAAGGCTGTGCTTTTGCACAATGGAAACCGTCTTCCATCTTTTCTAGTCCTGAACAACTGTACAAGAGACAAGCAAAGAAATCTACGTAGTCTATGACTTGATTTTTTACAGGTATTAACCGTAGGCCTATTACTATTGGCATGCATCTCATGATGTAAACATCAATTTATTGCAGATTACAAAAAAAACTAGAACCAAAATTAGAATTTGACTGTCATATTCGTGTTGAGCACATACAAATTGATAGGAAATGACAAATTTTATTTCAGTAACATGACTTTTGTAAAAATTTGTTGACCAGTGTTTTATTTCTGAGCTTATTAATTTGTGTATCTTCGTTTTCTTGTATGTCTTTGATTCATTTCTGATTCTTTGTTATTTCTTTGATTTACCTTTCTGAGTTCTTTTGTATTATTTTGACTTTCCTTTCTGAGTTTTCTCCTATCACTTTGAGTTTATTTTAGCAGTTCTAAACTCTATCCTTCAGGGAGATAAAAGCTTCCATCATTTTGTGTTTGGATTTTGTTCTCATCTTTGGATGGTTGTTCTCATCTTGCAAAGTCATACTCTTTCCCGGGGTCCCATGTTTCCATGTGTAATATTTTTGTCTGCCCATTTTGCTACTTGAGATATCCTTCTTTAATTGCTTTTAATATTTTAAGTGTTTGATTTTATGTATTTATTTACTTATTTTGGCCTCCAGTGGCTTCTGCATGTACTCAGATCTCCTTTGTAGTTGCTAAACCAGCAGTGTGGGGTGCAACTTGTTGAGGGCTGTTTCTTGGCACCCTGTGGGGCTCGCTGAACTCTTTGGGAGACCTACCACTAGTTGGGCATATTCCATGACCTGTCCTGGAGCTCACGGAAATGGGTGAATCCCTATTTTGGCAGTTCTGTTTCCAGGACCCTTCCCAGAGCTCACTAAGAACTGTGGGGGCCTCCCTTATTGGGTCTGATGCCAGTTCCTGACCCAGAGCTCACTGAGTACTGTGCAGATATTTGCAGAGGCTTACTGTGATGGTTCTGCTTCTAGATCGCTTCCCGGGGCCCATTGAGGCTGTGCTGATGTCTGTAGAGGCCTGCAGTGGCAGGTGTGCTGCTGAATTGCGTGGCAGAACACATTGAGGATGCACCAATGTCTGCAGAAGCCTCCTGTGGTAGGTCTGCTTATGAACCCCATCTTGGAGCTCCCTGAATCTGTGCCGATGTCTCAAAGGCCTGCTATTGTCATAGCCTAGACACCCCATATTGTTTTGATAAGGTCACTTTATGGGTGGCGAGCCTTCAAGGAAGTGTTCCCATAAGTCAGGATGCGATATTTCTTCTTGCAAATAAATTAAGTATAATTTCAGGTGAGAACAATAACTAAGTTTCTCCACCATGCCTGCATGCATTGGCCTTGCTCATTAGATCCTGGCAGCGAGATGTCCTTCTAACAGTGAAGTGTCCTTGCCCGGTCAAGGGTTAATGTTTGAAACAAAGAACATTTAATCCCTTCCCCTATTTCCCTTCCTTGCCTTGAAAAATCAGCCTATAGTTCCTTAGATTATTTCCTCCAGAGATTAGCATAAAGATGTTTCTTTTATTATGGTCTTGGTTTCAGACAATAGGTATGGAGACAGCAGCCTCCACCCTAGGCCTAGGGCAAAGGCTGAAGATTATGTCCTGTACCTTGCTGGAATTTACATCAGACAAGAGACATTTTTCCAAAGTTCCTTGATTCCCGTCAAAGTATGTAATTGATCATGCATCTGAATATCTGTAATCACCCTGTCATTGTCTGTAGTTTTTTCTTTATAGTTATGCTTTAAAAACCCTGTTCTCAAGAAATAAAGTGGAACGGCCTGATCACACTCTCTGGTGTGTGCTATCTCTCACTCCCCACCCCCTTTTCCCCACTGAACTCGCCCGCCCCTCCGCAGGCCGATGCTTTGCCCACCACCCCCGGGAACCCAACCTCGGTCGGAGCCGGCCTCAGACAACTGGTGCCCGAACAGCAGGTCGGCTTCTAAATCTCTTCCCAGAACTCACGGAGGTTGTGCTGATGTCTGGAGAGAGCTGCTGAGGTGGCCCTCCTTCCGGACCCTACCCCCAGAGCTCACCCAGACTGCACAGATGGCCGGAACCTTTAGGCCTCCTCTCGGGACTCCTGAGGCTGCAGCGATTTCTGTGGAAGCTGCCCTGGAAGTCTTCCTTCTGGATCCTGCCCCAGAGCTCATGGAATCTGTGCCAGTGTCTGCAGGGGGTCTGCTGTGGTGGGTCTGCCTTCAGGCACATTCCCAGAGCTCACCAAGGCTGTGCAAATGTCTGCAGAGGTCAGATTCTGGATCCCATCACAGAGCTTGCCTAGGTCTGCCAAGGGTTGCTATTTAAAAGACTTGCCAGTTCCACTGTGCTGCTGGTGGAGCCTGCCACGCTGTGTGGGCTCACCTCTCCTGTCTGGATGAGTTTGATACTTTCCCTCTTCTGCTGCTCACTGGGGTCCCCCTTCTCTAGATGCTATTCATGTCATGGGCTGCAATTGTCTGTTTTTCTTTCAGGAGTTTTTGGGTTTATTCTGTTGCAATCTAGCTGTGAACTAACCCCAATGTTTCACTCTGCCACCATCTTGCTTCACCCCAAACATGTCTTTTTATGTTTATTGTGGGCTTTACAGTTTTAAAAAACAATTCCAAAATTATCTGTCATTTATTTGGAGTCTCATAGCAACCATGTGAGATAGGCAGCTCAGGTAGCTTTCTTGCAGATAATGGAAGTTGTTATTATTATTATTATTTACAGATAGTCCTACTAAGGCCCTGGGACATTAAAGCAATTTGGTTGCAAATGGCTGCAACAGGACTAGAATCCAAGTCCTCTTACCTATGATTTAGTATACATCCTTCTTTATATTTTTAACATTATTAACATATTTTTATCATTATTTATATATTATATCTACTATTAATAAATTAATATTATAAAGCAAGTAATTTCTATTATTAAAGTTTTCGTGTTCCAACTACACAAATTCCTATAGATAACCACATTAATAAGAATGGCACTCAAAATTCTGTAATTCAAAGGCTTTGGTCTAGTCTAGAAGTCCTGTTAACCAGTAATTACAACTTTTTAAAGAAGAGCAATCTTATGTGCTTGTCTTTCTGAAACTGAGAATACAAAGTAATCTCAATTGATTGCTATAAATTTGTCCATGTGAGATCCAACACAGAGATTTGGATCACTAGATTGACCTTGGTACTAAAAATTAAAGGACAAAGCAGACAGAAGATGAGAGAGAGAATGAGAATGAGTTTTAATAACCTATGACACCGCAAAATCAGTCAGAAATGGATATCAGTCCTATCCAGGAGTGCCAGGCACAAGAAAGTAAGTTTAAAAGAAAGGTACACAAGCCCAAAGGGCCTCTACCTTCTCTCCTCCTTTTGGGAGGCTCATCTGAGATTCAGAAAGATTTCTGCTACTTATGAGTTAGTGGACTAGTTGATTAAAAAGAACAAGTGCTATTTCGGGCATTTTTAAGGAAACCAGTGAAAATAAACCTTTTCTGTATTTTCGTGTTTGGTAAATAGGAAGTGAACTGCAATGCGGGTGTCGGTGCCTGGTGTGAAGGGGGAGGGAGAAGCATGCTTGGGGTGAGTACTGTCAGAACAGCATATGTAAATGTGATCTAGATCATAAGATTTAAACAAGGGGTTCATTTTGGGTTCACTACAGAGGAGCAATGTCAGGGAAAAGGAAACTACCTTTTATCTGTTTTCATATCGTAAGGGATTTATACTATTACTTTTTCACACTTCATTCTGGTTATTTGTCCAATAGGCTGGAAAATCTGTAAAAGAATGTGGAACATGTCTATATTGTTCTCTGCTTTATTCTTAGTGTCTTGTGCCATGTCAGACATACAGCAATATATCAAACATATCTGTTGACTAAAAGAAGGGAGGGAAAAGGGAAGAGAGATAGGAGGGAAGGATAGAAGGAAGGAGAAAAGGTAGAAGGAAGGGACAGACCTAGAGAAGAAACAAATCCACCAGAGACTGGTCTTTCTATACTTAATTGCATTTATGCAGTGTATCTGCGTACATTTTTACTCTTTTTCACTGGAATGTGTGTTAAACAGCATGAAAATGCATGTATATTATGCTTCAACAAATAGTAAAAATGTCTGACAAAGATCCTACAAAATATGTTAAAATATTAATAGACTTACAGTAAGATACTATTTATTGGATGAATTTTCCCTGCAGTGACTTTAAACTTCAAGTCTTTACCCATAATAATACTAAAAAACTGCTCTAAGATCATGCCACCAGGTTCCTATAGAGATTCCATTCTGTGTTCCAAAATAGACTTAGCATTCCGAAATAAGAAACAAGTTCTGCTCTTCCATCTGCCAATGACAAGAGGAACTTCTTAGGGCCTTCCCCTTGTTCTCCCTCATGCACTTCAGAAACACTGGGAAGACCTAAATGGAAGTGATGTATTAATATACTTCTCTTTGTCTCTATTTATAGGTCTGTTAGTGGGGTTGTTTTCATATATTAGACAATTTCACAACTTTTACTTTGGAACTGAGAAGTTGTTTGCATATATAAAATATGAGGTCAAAACCAAACTTTGTAGTAAGTAACTAGTGCTGTGAAATCATAGCAACACACAGCAGAAACAGGAAGGCTAGAGGTTTTGCTTTTTCATCTCCTCAGTCCAAGTAAAACATTGATTTGAAAGCTATGGAACTAAGCTAAAGAACTGAAGGTGATACTTTTTCTGTCTTCTGTGATACTGAAATTAAAATGTACCAATTTCCAGAAGACACTTCATATAACTTATGCTAAAATATCACACCAAATTTCAACATTTGACTAACTCTTTAAATCAGATTCTTTTGCTGGTTCTTATTAAAGTGTCTTATTTCCCCATGGGGTTTAATAATTGTGTTTTTAAAATTCATCAGCTATAAATACAGTTAGCTTCATAGGAATATTTAAACTTTAAGCATTTGCAAAATTAAGTTATATTAATTAACAACATATTTTAAAAGTTACTCTAAGCTTTCCTTGAAAAATATCAGACATGCAAAAATCGAGGGAGTAATGCTGTCATCAACAAGCCTCTCTTTAATCCCCCAAATTGCTATTGCCCACTTGGCTCACCTTTATTTCTACTGACTCCATTGACATTTGACCTAGCTAAAAAAGAAACAAACAAACAAAAAAAAACCCTGAATAATAAGTGTGTTCAACTCATTTACAATTGTATATTCCAAAATAATGATTTTGTAAAAATCATGCTAACAAAACATGTAATGTAAAAAATTCCATATATGTATATCATAGATGGAAATTAATTATAAGATAAATTGATATACAGAAATTTTATGTCTACAAATATATGTATTATTTATATCTTCTATAGTCTTGGTTTTATGTCTAAACTTTTCTTTAAAGTCAAATGATTCTCAATGCCTACCTTTGACATAAAAATAATTACTCTACCTTTTAAAATGGAAAAATATATCAAATAGCTTACCAAAGGACATGGACATAGAAACAGAAACATAATTGGTGTTAAAGAGCCTCCAAATTCAAATGCTATAGTCAGACCACTATAATAGCTCTCCTGTCACTACAGTCATCAGGAAATATGACTGGTGATTTTCTGTTTTGATATTCCAAGGACAAGATTATAATTATTTGCTCTACAGATATATACAAGGGGAATGCTATTTTCTGCAATAGCTCATTAATTATTTGGAAATAAAAATGAGAAAATGTTGGGGGGAAAAAGGACTTCTGCAACAAACTCCACAGACAGGTTTATGGACCCCACCTCAGACCAAAGAGATCAAGACACTAGGGGCTACTAATCCCTTAATGTCCTCATCATCAAGGAGAGGATTACTGGGAACTGAAGGGTGGAGCTGAGCAGGAGATAAAAAGCTGGAGAAGAGGTCACGAGACACAGAGAAGAAGACACGCAGAAGAAGAGAAGACAGGAGGAAAAGGAAGAAGGATGGAAAGCCAGAAGAGGCACATGGAGCAGAGAGACTTGTAAAGAAGCTGCACTGGCCTGGACTGATTGAAAGAGATGTGGGTGAGAGACCCGTGGGGAGGTTAACTATGGCTGTGTTGGTTTTGGTTTTGATTTTGCTCTGTTCCTCTCAGAATTGTTTGACTGTTTCTGGCCCAGAAAAGTATATGGTATATTTAAGACCAATGAGAAGATTTTACCTCTACAACCATAGGAAATCATTAGCAGGTTTGCTAGTAATGGCATCAGCTGCTAAGGACATATGTACACTGACTTAAAATGAAAATAAATCTTCTTGTTCAAAATATTTTTTCAAAGTGTTAGTGTCATATATTTATTTACGATTAATTTTCAAATTGCATGAAAGCATTACAGCTAAAGTATTTTATCAATTTATCCACACCACTTTGATACTGAGATACAAAGTTAAATGTCTTAAAGTGGATTGGAAAGTATAGCATAGATATTCAAATGAAATTTAGAGTGCTGGTTATTAAAATATTTTATTTTAAAAGAAGTGTTTTAGTTAAGATAGAAATGTAGCATTAGGACCTCAACAAAAGTATAAAGCAGATGGACTTTCTGAAATCCCTTGATGTACCCTCCTTACCCATTACCAACCTTCTGTATCTTCATGCTGCCCCAGGCTCCTTTTATCAGACAAAAAAGCCACTAATGTGATATTGATTTAACAGATTAACTCCCCAGGAGTATTTGCATTTTAAAAGGCCACCATAGGAAGGACCATATTTAACCCAAAGGAGGGCTGGCAAATATGCACAAGTTTAATACATATTCTTATCAATGAAATATTTCCTGTTTTGTGCTTTTCATGTATAAGGATTATAATTTGATTTCACTTTAGTTTATGAGGGTCACGCATAGAGTTTCACTCTTATGTGAGGGTGACAGATCACTAATTCAGTACTCTCACCTCTAAATGACATTCTTTGGAATATCTTTTACATTCACTGGACTGAGAGTTCCTTGTGAGTCGAGATTCTGGTTTATTCCTTTTGGCATTAATAGTATATGACACAGCCCAGCAAATAAGAAATAGTCAATACATGTCAGTGAAATGAATGTGTGCATAAAAAGTCATAGACTTATCTAGGTGCCATGTAGATACTCGGCTATCTCACACAATAGAACTTAATGGGTATTGTAAAAATGTTCATATATATTAACATACATGGTTATTAACTATCAAGACTTAAAATTAATGGTATTGTAACAGGGTGGTCCCCAGGAAAAAGGGTGTTCCAGGTTCCCTGCCCCACCCGAGTGAGGGTGGAGCTGAGCAGGGGACATAAAAAGCTGGAGAAAGAAAAAGAGGAGACTGGAGAAGGAAGGAAGCAAGATGGAGAGCAGAAGAGGCACAGGGAGCAGAGAGACATGTTAAGAAGCTGCACTGGGCTGGACTGATTGAAACAGATGTGGGTGAGAGACCCGTGGGGAGGTTGGCGATGGCAACGTTGATCTCGATTTTGATTTTGCTCTTTTCCTCAGAGATTTGTCTGTCTGTCTGACCCTTTTATATGGGCCCCTGCCAAAAGGTGTTTTAGAATTGTGGCAGGTTTTTGGGCCTTGCTTTGGGCCAATCCCATTTGGGTGGACTTTTACATACGAGGGGTTGGGTAACTTTGGCTGTTTGATTTAGAAACTATAAATTTTGTCTCTTTTGTATTGTACACTGATTGCATTAAAGTTTGTGTCCACTTAAGGTCTTGTATGTTTTGTATTGATGTGGCGGATGGTAGAACCTCTTTAGAGTGGGCAGGTTTGGGGGGTCTGGGGGTGACCCTCCCTGCCCTGTGACAGTATGTTTGTATATATTTTTGCATATGTATATATATATCTTCTTCTTGTGAAATAATAGAAAATACATATATACTGATCTTTGTCTCCACCCTCACCCTGTTCTTGGCACAGAATGCCTTAAACTTTGCAATATCTTAAGTGATAGCAACACTAGAAGCATCTTTTGTTTTAATATTTGATGTTTGACCCTGGTCCTTGGCACAGAGCTCATAATTTCTTAGGAATTTCCTGGGTGATCACAGTTCTAGTGAGATGACTCATTGTGGACTCCTGGGTGGGAGCGCATCACCAGAAAGACCAAGCAAGCCATGATTAGAAACTTGGAACTCTCGGCTCCATTCCCCCTTGTCCAGAAAGAGGAGAGGAGGTGGAAATGAAGTTAATTATCAGGCATGCCTACATGATGAGACGAGCCTAAAAATCCCCAAAATACATGATCCATAGTTTCTGGGTTGGTGAACACATCTATATGCTATGAGGGTGGCAAGCTCCAATTCCATGGGGGCAGAAGCTCCTGCACTTGAGACCCTTCAGGATTTTGCCCTATGTATTTCTTCATTTGTTTGTTCATCTGTATTCTTTATCATTGCTCTCATAATAAACCAATGAATACAATTGCTTCTTTGCACTCTATAAGCCATTCTAACAGATGATAGAATGTAAGAGAGGATTATTAGAATCCTAATTCATAGCCAGTTGGTCAGAAGTAATGGGGATAACCTGTGACTTGCAGATGGTATCTCAAGAAGGAAGTCTTGTGGAGCTAAGAGCTTAACTTGCAGAATCTGATGCTCATTCCAAGTAGATAGTATCAGAACCAAATTAAATTATAGGACACCCAGCTGGTGTCAGAGAATTGGTCAGTGTGGAAATAAATGCAAACGGTTGGTGTCAGAAATGTTGTGAAGGTGGTAGTAGTGTGAGAGTTAAGTAGCAGAGAAGTTTTTCCTGGACATTCCCCCATTAGTGAATAAGATCTTTTAGAACAGAAAAAAAGCTTTGATCATTTTTATAATTCACAAGCACAGTGCCTGGTATATAGAAAATGTTCAATTTAGATTTTTTTAACAGACTCCATAGATTAGTAAAATATAATATAAAGCTAATCCATCTTATCCTGTTCCAAGTGATATTTTTCTCCATAATCTTGGAAAGCACGATACTACTGTTAAGGACTATTAGCTGATTTGAGAGTTTATATTCAAATAAGAGTAATCAGTAGTGTCATATCAACCATGGATGGCAAGGAACAGGGGCAGAAGTGATATTTACCTTCCACAGATTTTTATTTCATTCAGTTTAATATTTCTGCCAATCGTCCAGAAAAGAAGTATGCAGAGCTGACAATACTTTAAAACTCAAACGTGAAATATACATCTAAGAGGCAAGGTCACCAACAGGTATCCTATAATCCCATTAATAAGAATTAGTAGTGTAATGATAAAAGATGTAGTGATCCAGTATACATTAACAAGTGCTAGAAACAGTCTGTTTTAGTCTATTTGCCTACCTATCATCTATCTACCTAATCTATCAAATTTCCAATCTATCCCAACAATCTTGTGAGCTGTGTTCTATTTTTACCCTCATTTTATTGATAAGCAACCCAAGACTCACCAGGTTAAGTAACCTGCTCTAGTCACAAATCTAGAAAGTTCACTTCTCACTAGATCATGATGCCTCTGGGGCAGTGCACACGCCTACCCAGTGATGTCCTGTATAAAACTTACTCACAGCCTGAATCTTTCTCTTTTGATTCATGCTGTTTATCCCATCTGGAATGGCATCCTGGTATTTTCCCATATCCAAAATTTACCTATTTTTCAAAGATAAGTCCAAGCCCATTTCAACCTTAGAGATTTTCCAATAATTCTTATCATTTCCTGACATCCATAGTCTGTTAAGCAATGTTTTAAATATGGATACTCAAGATTCCTGTCCCCTGATTATTTTAACAAACATTAATCAAGATAAATTTCTGAAGGGATTTTGCAGATGCAATTAAAATCCCAAATTCAGTTGATTTTAAAATAGATTAACTCATGAGTCTGAACCAACCATGTAAGTCCTTTAACAGCAGTTTTTTCCAGCTAGTCACTGAAGAAGTCAGAAATTCAAAGAGGGATTTTTTTTATGTCGTTGCTGGCTTGAAGCTGGAGGGGAAAAAAACCAAAGAATGTTGATAACCTCTAGGAACTGAGAGCCAGCAAAGAAACAGCGACCTTCATCCTATAACCACAAAGAACTGAATTCAGACAACACATAAATGAGATGGGAAGCAGATTCTTCCTTGGAGCCTCCAGATAAAAGCCCAAGTAAACTGAAACTTTGATTTTAGCCTTGTAAGACCTAGAACAGAGAATCAGCTGAGTCCACCCAGACTACTGATTTACAGGACTGTGAGCTAATAAATTTGAATTTCATTAAGCCACTAAATCTGTGGTATTTTTGTTATGCAGCAATGCCAGAGACTGGTGCTTGCTTCAAATCAACACTTGAGTTTTACTTTATTTAGATAATGTATGTAAAAAAATTAAATATTGATATTCTTGGATCTTTTCCTACATGTCAGTCTTATCTATTTAATATTCTTTTAAGCTCTTTCATAGCAGAGATCATATTTTATACTGAGAAAATAATAATGAAAACCTTTGTCACTGAACCAGGCACATTACTGACAGTAAAAAATTGACAAAGTGAATATAATATAAACAGAATGTCCATCTCGGAGGTCTTGACTTTCGTTTCTGAAATATCATGAGAAGCTGCTTAGATTCTTCGTTATTTGTCATGAAACTATTTTTGTAAAGAAGCAGGCCCTTCAATTTGAAAAGTCATGTATCAATAGCTGATATTCTCCATAGTAAGGAATACATGTGTTTTGCTAAAGAATTAACATGTGCTAGTTTAATAGAATGCTATAATTAAGGTTCACATGGATGCTGTAGATGTTATTATTGTGCTTGTTGCCAAGGCAACCATATGTACTATGTTCAAAAAGGTTGATTTTCCCCTCCTAAATAAGAAAAAAAAATTACTTAAAAATCTATTTAGAAAGGAACAACCTGGCATTTTTAAAAGCTGGTATTTCACTTCATCTTATCAAAAGTCATTTCCACAAAAATGTCAAATCCAGCAGCATGAACTTTTTAATCAATCCATTTATTTATTTTCAGGGATTGCTTTTTGGTTGGTTTTTATGGACTCTTGGGATCGTGTTTTATTTCTTACCCCCTCCCCCACTTTGGAGCAAACACCACATTCATCCAAATTAATCATCAGTGAATGCAACAGGCATTTATTTCCATTTTGTGGCATTGTTGTTAGACAGACAAAGAACAAACTTTGTAGATTCCAGTGACTATATTTAGCAAATTCAATAGACGAGTCACTATTTGAAAACTTGGGGAATCATTCATATTGTTACAGTTATCTTGAGTCATTGACAAATAATATGCTTTATTCCGATTATCAATCATTTAAACAAAGAATATATTGGAGAAAAAGCAACAAGCTTTGTACCAGGAGAAATCAAGCATGACTGATCTATTTTGGTTTACCAGGGGGAAACTATGCAGTGCAGACAAAGCAAGTCCAACAGATACCATCTATTTAGATTCTCAAATAAACCTTTGACAGTTTTCACACCTCAAAGGTTGTTAAAAACAGTACAACATGAAGGAACGAAAAAAAACCAAACAAACATTAAATTATAGAAAATCATCAAATCACAAAGCAAGAGGGCAAGAGGAGAAACAAAGGAGTGACAAAACAGCCAGAACACAACTAACAAAATGGCAATAAGTCCACAAACACAAAAAGAAAAAAAGAAAAAAACTTCTATCACAGAATACAGAAGACCCTAACTTATGGTGGTTTAACTAAATAATTTATTGACGTTATTGTGAAAGCAATATGCATTCAGTAGTAACCATGTAGAATACTCTCAAACTGAATCTGGAAAGTGGTGGGGATAGCAGTTCCTCATCAGCTATTTCAACTTAATTTACTTTCATTTTACGATGGGTTTATAAGGATGTAACCACCACCATGAATAGAAGTTCTGTATTGGCTTCATTGTAGGAAGTAGGCATTTCTGAAACACAGAATTAACAACAGTGGGGCTCTCTAGGGATCTCGGTAGTTAACATTTTACAAATTATCCCAAGGTAAGGCAGAGTATAGTCTTAAAGCTGACAGATGTCCCCAAGCTCTTTGGGTACTTAAAGGTTGAAGATATTAAGAAGACCTAGCAAACCTTGTGATTTTGTGAAGAGACGATGTGGATTAATGCAAGGAAGTGTCCTCAGGGAAATATCTAAATCATACTCAAAGAAACAATAAAGGATTGGTCCCAATAAAGGAACTGGAAGTCAAGAGAAATTATTTTTGGAAGAAATCTTCCCAGTGTGTTGGTGAAGTTAAAAGTAACAAAAAATAAATAAATAAAAGAAATAGAAAAAAATTAATTGATGTACTTCATTAGAAGAGAAATGAAATGGAAAACAGAAAACATTCTCCCTTTGATAGGAAATTACTGTTGCAGTATTAGGCAATTCTGATCCATGAACTAAATACGGGGAGCACAGTTAAAAAATGAACAAATCAAAGAAATTGGGCAGATTTTTTCTGGAAAAAAAAAACTTTGCCCTAAATGTCCCAGAACAGATGAGTGAATCAAGAACACATGCTATATATACACACAATGGAATACTACTAAGCAATCAAAAAGGATAAACTCATACTATTTGCAGCAACATGGATGAAATTGGAAAGGATTATTCTAAGTGAAGTGAACCAGAAGGAGAAAGATAAATACTGAGTGGTTTCACTTATATGTGGAATCTAGGGAAACCAAATAAAGGATCAGACAAAGACAAACTGTAAAATAGAACCTTGAAAGCAAATCAGAAACCTGAGACATTCAGGAGGTAAAGGGAAAGGAGAGAGGGAGAGTAGAAAGCAGGGGGAAAGGAGAGCACAATGGAGTATGGTAAAGTATTATGATTGCTTTGGTGGTAGAAAACTATGGTGACAAGGGAGAGATCTGAAGGGAGAGATCTTACACTGCAGAAAAAAATAAACCAGGATGTTTAAAAAATAAAAATAAATTTTAAATAATGGAGTAACGACTAAGGTAAGGACAAAAGTTAACTTTTTTTCCCCAAATTTTAACTTACTGACTCCCTGGATACTAGAATGAAACAGATATAACTATAAAGAAAAATATACTGAAGACCTGTTTCAGACGGGAAGGCACCATTTTCCTTGGCACCACTTACATGCAGTCATTTTGGATTACAAGGCATGGTATGCCACGAACCTGATTTCCTGAGTGAGGACAACTAATGGGAACCAGAGGTGGACATAAATAACATGAAATGTAAGCGGACTACTCCTTGTTTCTACAGTCAAATTTGCACCCTAGCACTGCTTAGATGGAGACTTGGAGAAGATATATGGAAGAGAGACACATAAAGACTCTTGGAAGAGGTACTTGGAAGAGACACATGGGTGAGAGAGATGTATGGTGGCTGGTCCCGGTCTTTGGCAGGAACAATGGCAGTCATTATCTTGTACATTTTGAATTCGAGTCTCACCTTCTATACCGTGTCTCTGGGACCCGACTAACCCATTTCTTGTGGTTCTTTGGCAGAAGGTTTCTTAGACTTGTGGCAAGCTTTCAGGCCTCAGCAGCTCCACTTCAGGCTGACCCTGTTTGCCTGGGTATTTGTCCATGAAGGGATGGACAGTTTTTGGAGTTCTATTAGGAATATCCTTTATTTTCTTCTTTCTCTATGTATGCTAATTCTATTGAATATCTTTCACAATAAGAATCTGCTTCCTTTGCCTTTGTGTGACAGATGGCTGGATGCCTTTTAGAGCATACACCCTCAATGGTTTAAGGTCCCTGGGTCCCCTTGGTCATGCACTAACAGACCTATATCCAACAGTGAAGAACAGATTTATGGAGCCTTTTATTGCCAGAGTTTTTTTTTTTTTTTTTTTTTACTTCATTTCTTTCTCAGGGGATAGGCTATTATTTCTGACTGCTTGTTTGACATCTCTACTAGATTATTGCACAGACACATTAAACTCAACATCTGTAGAGCCAAACTTTTGTCTCCTGAACCTCCTGTGTGCTTTGCTTTTCTCTTCTTGTGTGCCCTTATCACTGAAAGCATGCTGTGATCTTTTCTCGGTGTCTTCCTTTCCTAAATGACCTTCTGCATCACTACAAAATAGCTCAGTCACGTGTTTTCAAATCCTGACATCCTGATCTATCAAATATGCCTCAAATCTGGGCCCACTTCTCCATTCCTAATGCCACCACCTTGGTTCGGTACAAAATTATTGTTTGCCTGAACTGTTAGAAACTTCCTAAAATGTTCTAATCTATTTCTACCTTTTCATCTCTCCTCTATCCAGACCACCCTGCACCTAGTTTCAAGATTCCCCTTTAAAATTCAAAGGCCTGCATATAGGATAGCTTCCAGATTCCCTACGCTGCCATTTAAGCCCCAATACAGTCTGCTCCATCTATTTAACTGCTGCTTTCCACACCAGGTTCCCCAAACTCCAGGCACAGAAGACTACTTGAGATTGTCAACATATTCCATGAGCTCTCATGTTCAAAGTTCTGCTCCAGTATCTACCCCTCATTATAGTTAATTGTCTCCTCAGAAGGTCATGAGCACGTTGAGAACCGAGAAAATTCCTGTGTTATATAGCTATAAAGGGATAAAAAAAAAGTAACTCCATAAACATTGAATGAATGAATACTTGAACAAAGAAGTGAATAGAGGACACATAGGCTGAACTTATGAAGCAATTCATAATATTTTTCATAAGTTCATAGGTGACAGAACCATAAAGATCCCAAAGATGATAAGATATTTTACTCATTTTTAAAAATAAATTGTATCGCTGGCTCAATTGCTATGAAAGTAGTTAAAGTATCAGTTTTTTATCAGCTCGGGATAGTTCACAACAGTAACTTAAAGATACAACTTTTGTTTTTTGATGTTTCTAGGTTCATAGATTCTTTTTTTTTTAAAAAGATTTATTTATTTATACATACAAGCTGGTACAGGCCAGAGGCGTGGGGCGGCGAGAGGGTTCACCAGAGACAGAGTGGGGAGCAGAACAGGCAGATCAGAAATACACTGCTGAGGGGAGCAGTGGGCGAGGCAGGAGAGGTCTGCCCCACCATGTGGGATTCTCCCCGGCTGGGCATCGAACTCGCATTGCGCGCT